>JAOQMS010000009.1:23128644-23150234 GCA_027563885.1 Erythroxylum longipes | reverse complement strand
GAAGTATCGTCTGTGCTGACGTCAGAACACAGACGAAAGGAAAATATGAAGGAGAAGTATCGTCTGTGCTGACGTCAAAATACAGACGAAAGGATGAATGAAGAGTAAAGGGATCGTCTGTGAGGACATAAGAATACAGAGGATAAACTACAGACGATAAGGGGTCAATACAGAGGATAAAAGTCAACTACAGAGGATAGAACATAGAGGATAGATTATAGTCTAAGGTGTAAAAGAAGGAGTTAAGAAAAGAATTATAAGGAGTTAACAAGGAAGTGATATTAGTTGAAGAGGATTCGTCTTTGTTACTGTTCACAGACTTAGTTTGTGTTACTGTTCATCGACAAAGGAGTTAAGAGGTTATGATGGATTGAAGGATTCGTCTGTGTTACTGTTCACAGATTTAGTCTGTGTTACTGTTCATCGATGAAGGAGTTAAGAGGTTATGATGGATTAAAGGATTCGTCTGTGTTACTGTTCACAGACTTCGTCTGTGGTACTATTCACAGACGAAAGGATTCGTCTATGTTACTGTTCATAATTCCTTCTATGTTTTGGTTCTTCTATGTTCACCTATACCTATCTTCTGTCCCATTGTTGACCCCTCAGACGATAGAGTCGGACTTGGATGTCTTCATAGAAGTTGTAGATTTTGGAATTCTCTTTCGAACCATATAAAGGACACCTTGATCCGATTCCTCTAAAGAAAGTTATGGCAATCAAAAAACATCATCTGTGTCATAGACTTCGTCTGTGTTACTGTTCACAGACTTCGTCTGTGTTATTATTCACAGATATTTGCGCTATCATTTGGGTTACTGTTCACGGATATCGTCTGTCCCATTACCCTCTAGAAGATATAATTGGCCTTAGAGGTCTCCATGAAAGTTATAGTTATTGACATCCTCTTTCGAACTAGCTAAAGAAACCCTGATTTGGATGTCTATAGCAAAAGTTATGCTAGTAACCCTGAAGTACGTATATGTAAAGTGGGGACTTGCCAACACTGTTCTTTGAGGTTCTTCAGGTTGAAATGAATAAATGGATAGTCGAAAAGTGGAGTTGAATTAAGAAGGAGAGTTGTTTAAGGCAAGTATGAGTGATGAATACGCATAATAAGTGTGCGACAGTGATAGTATCGGAGAAGAGAAGATAAAACGATAATAGCTAAGGCGTTCTCTTTGGGAGATAAGTATCACGTATTAGGTTATGCTGCATGCAAGTTGGATTTCGGAAACGGGGTTTAACACTTTTGGTATCAGAGAAAGCACGAGTTAGACTCCGGAGATGGGGTCCAACACAAACAGCACAGGATAAGTTGCTACTGTTACAAACAGATGTTGGAGTACCTAAAAAATATCATCTTTAAATGGTAGTAAATAATACATTGTATTTATGAATAATTAAATCAAATTTTGTTGGATTTATTTTTTCAAATTCAAATATGAGGTTGATAATATATTTTAGAAATATAAAGCATGGGTAGAGTTTGGTTTCATATGAGGAAGGTCCACGACAGAAGCTTTATATCTCTTTAAAAGATTAATAGAATATTACAGGGAAAGACAACGTAACCTGCACATAGTTTTTATTGACTTAGAGCACACTTATGATAAGGTACCTAGAGAAATCATGTGGAGGTATTTAGAAGTTAAGGAAGTTCCTATGTCCCATATACGGGTTATTAGGGATATGTATGAAAGTGTAAAGACTATAGTAAGGACGATAGGAAGAGATACAGAACATCTTTCTATAGATATTGGGTTATGCTCTTCATTGGATCCCTTTTTGTTTGCAGTAATGATGGATGAGCTCATCAAGAATATCCAAGGAGATGCGCCTTGATGTATGTTTTTTGCTGATGATATCGTTTTAGTAGATGACACAAAAGAGGGTGTCAATGTCAGGCTAAAACTTCGGAGGGATATTTTAGAGTCGAAGAGTTTTAAATTGAGTAGGTGATAAGTTGTTATTTTTATGCTAACTTTGGATATAAATCTCTTCAATTTGTTGAAATTTTTATTTAAAATTAATGAACTTGTTTCTTAATTATTTTTAAATAATTTTCAACACATGGGAGATAAAATTGAATCAAAAGATGCAAGGAAAGTAAAGATAATTCGAATTCCCAACTAGCTAAAAACTTTTGACTAAGCGTGGGCACGTGTAAAAGGAAAATTTATCTACAGAATCTGATTTGAAAATAGATTCGATACACTTAGGATTTTTAGTATTTTGGGAATCAAGTTGTTGTCTCTTATGTGGGGATCTGCTACCTGATTTGCAAAAGAGGTGTATATGATAAAATAACGATAAGTGGGAAGATAAAAATCTAGCGAGAGACATCATCTTGTCACATTTTTGTTATGTTTTCTGGTTTTAGGAGTTCTCAGATTTTTTTGGAAAAAATTGCAGAGATGGAGACAATATGTCCTGTTACTTTTCTATTAGGTTTTACCTCTGTTATAAGTAGCTAAATCTTTCTTTTTGGTTGAAGGGAACCAATGTAATCATCTAGTATGTGTGAGATTTTCTAAATAAAGTTTATCTCATTAATGAATCTTAAGTGTCTTTTGTATTGCTTTTTATGATTGAATTGATTGATCTCTAAGGTGCGCAACTAGAAATTGATTGATTTAATTTACAACTAGATTAGTAGGATTTGACGTTCAGTTTTACTAATCTAAAGTGGCAATTAGGATTGCCATCTTTATGTTAGGGATTGGGAAATTCTAAAAAAGATACTTGTCTAGACTAAATGCATATTGTATGTGTGTTATCTTGCTCACTGGTTCTCTTGGTTTTTAAAGCTATTAATTAATCAAACTTAAGATCGTTTCTAAGTTGTTGGTTAATAAGAGTGTTTGGAATAAATGTTTCTATTCATCTAATCCTAAGAGAGAACACTTCTCAATGATTATTTGTTAATGGACTTAATTTTATATCAATGATCTGTACTAGTTTGATAACGTAGGTGATACAAAACTAAGGTTTGTTCTTAAAATAACGTTAATTCAAACCCCCCTAATTTGTTTTAGTTTTTAACTTGTGAAACATTTACCAATAGATTCCTCGTGCGATCGATTTCAACTCTTCACCAACTACATATTTCATTATTACAGTTGATATTAATTTGGTTGCAAGCGACAACATTACTAGTAGGACTAAGACTGAGTATTTATAATGTAATATTTTAGGTCATAGGGTAGCTCCCAATGTAGAGGTAAATTTGATTATAAATTCATACCACAAAAGAATGTTTTAAGTATCTAAAATCTATCATCCAAAATAATGGAGAGATTGATGAGGACATTGTTCATCGTATTATATTAGGGTGGCTTAAATAGAGAAGTGTATCATGAAGTTTATATGTCAAGAAGATACTACTCAAGCTCAAAGGTAAATTTTATCATTCACTAAAAGAAAATTAAAAACTAACGATGGAAAATTCCATACGCAAAAAATTTCTTAGTAAATTAGTGACTGAAATTGCTTTCTTTAAGTAAATTTGTAGAGAAAAAGGTATTTTACGATAGAAAAAAATCCATCATTAAAAGAGGAGGAAATTTTACTACAAAACTTTGTCGATAGAATTTAGCGATGGAATAGTGAAAGTCATAAAAATAACCAATGGTTCCTGACAAAAATTGCGCATGAAATTTACCAATGGGAAAAAAATTTCATAGGAAAATTCCCTAAAGAAAAATCACTCTGTAGGTAATTTACCTATGGAATTTCCCAATGAAAATAAAGTTTTGTAGGTAAATTACTACAGAGTGATGTTTCCATAAACAATTTCCCTACAAAAACATCATTCCATATGGAATGGTGTTTCTGTCGGTAATTTACCTACGGAATGATAAATTCAAATGATGTCAGTATTGTACTTTAATTTGGAAGGAAAATGACGTCCAATGTTAAGCACAAAATTGAAGCCCCCTCACTTTTTGCTATTGTCTTCTTCGTTTGGTTTTGCTCCTCTACTGTCATTTTCTTCTTCCATCAACGTCATTCGTCATCTTCATTTTTTCCTCCACCAACTGCTTCCATTGTCTCAGGTTTATCATCTCAAGTTTGGTCGTCCTTTCTCTACTCTTGGGTTTATTTTTTCTGCTCCAATTTTTGTTGTTAAATGGTTTTATGGTCGTTGGTTTTTTTACTATAAATTGAATTGTCAGGGTTTATTTCGGTTTTTAATGGGTCATTGTTTGTTTTTCTGTGTTAATATTGGTGAATAATGGAAAAAGACAACAATTTTGAAACAAATTAAGGATGAATTTGTGAAGCATACCAAGTGTTTGATGAAAGTTATCTAAGAGGTCTCTCACATCATTATACGTCGCCTTCATCTTCCTTAGGTGTTAAACCATCTTTAGAAGGCATACGTATAAGCTTCCTAAAGAAACACTAATTCATTCACATTTTTTCTTAACTTATAGCTAGATTGAAACCTTACTAAGAATGCTAAATCAAGTAATTGAGACTAACCTTTTGATTATAAAGAACCAAGAACCAAACATACAAAGGTTAGAACTCTACAAAGTTAAATCTTATAAGTTTTGGGTTTGTTTAGTAAAGTTTAAAGGATAAGAACCATCTCTTAATTTTGATTAAACTAAATAAATATCATAAATCTCTACATCTTGTTGATGAAGTTTGTTCCCCTTTATATATGACTACATATGATTCATACTTAAGTTGAGAAACTAACAACTATTAATACTTTAACTAGAAACTCTAAAATACTAATATTACTTTAATTAGAACCTTAATATACTACTTTGATCAAAACTCTATGTAGTCATTGAGTTTGCATTAATGACCCCTAATTTACTTGTTTCAATGATTAGGAGCATAGACATTGCATAATCATTTACATTTAAAGTGTAATGAATAAGAAAATTATTTTAGCTTTAAAGGAAAGCAATTGATCTTTAACCTAACTTTAAGAAACTTTTGAAATGGTTATGTTCAAGTTTTTTACTTGAAGGTTTTTGTTAATCTTTGAAAAGACTTTAAAGTTGAAGATTTTTATGTGTTATTTTAGGAAATTGAGTAAACAAAGAGTTGATATCAAGTAAATAATGACTTTAAAAATTGATTGAATTAGTGTATTATTGGTTTAGGACATTGGTTGGACATTTGACCAATCAATGCGATAATTGGTAGAACATCAACTATCTAAATGGTTTAGTTCAACTAACTGATGATGTTCTTAAAACTTGATAGAACGGGAACCTATTAGTATAGGTGTTTGGCTAGCTAATACTTAAACTGAAAGTGGATTGATTAGTTTTTTAGTGAGTATCTATTAGTTAAACATTCCTAGAACTAGTTGGTATAACAACTAGCTTAAAACAGTAATGAAAATTTGAGTTTTTTTTAGGTACATATAGGCCATAATTGAATTATGGACGAACATTTGGTGTTTTAGGGAGTTGCTAAGACCCCTGAGATGGTAGAGAGTGTACTTACGTGCATGTTCATAATACATAACATATAGTAAGCTCTAGTTTGTTGGTATAAGCAAGAAAAGGAGATTTTGAGTTATATTTGATTATACTTATATGTCAATTAAGAATAATTGTTAGGGAACATATTGTTTAGGCTCCTTTTGATTCTAAATAATATTTGTATAGATTTTCTCTTTATTTGTGTCAAAGTAAGACAATTTAGGTTTCTCTTCACCAGCTTCAAAGAAGATATTATATGGAAGATTTCTCTTACCTGTTGAATAAAAAAGATAGTTAATTCTTAATGGAGCTTAAGGAGTGGTCATAGGCTAATGACTATTAATAAAAAAATTTATTATAATTTTTATTGAAGACGAACAAAGTAGCTCGATCTTTTGATTACCTTATATGAATTTGTCATATTCATAAATTAGTATTGACAATTCATCCACTAAGTTTTAAAAAAGGTATAAAATTTTTGCATATATAATTTACTTAATTCTCTTATATGCTATCTAGGGACTGACATTTCTTTTGAAATTTTTTTCTTCCTTAATAACTTCTTAAACTTCCTAGTGATGAAGAGAATATCCTTCCCATCACTTGATAAAGTCTCTTCTGCATCACTTGGTTATTCCTTTTGAGCTTTAAATTCCAAGTTCTTCATCTTTGGAACCAACTCCTCTTATTAAGTCTCCTTTAGGCGCATTTTATAGATGAAGAGAGATTTAATAAACTCCTTTAATGTAAGACATTCAAATGCTTGTCTTCTTAAATAATCTCATCTTAGTTTTTTAAGCTTTACATAGAGACCTAAGTAATTTTCTCATCATATCAATATCGATGTAAGCTTTGGCTAAGCCTTTAAAAGAATTTATAATATCATTGAATTTAAAGCTCATGCTTAAGGTTCTTTGATCATGCTTTATCTATATGAGTATATATTAATATGAAAGCATGTAACTTTTCTCTCCTTAACTTGGTTAGTTTCTTCATATATGACTTTTAGAGTATGCCAAGTTTCATATACCAACTTAACATGGATAACTATTAAATTTATTTTCACCAAATGTATGAATTACAATGTGGATATCTTTACCATTATATGAAATGAGCCAATTGTTATTAGTGCACTAGGTGTCATAATCTAAACTTTCTTTCTTATTTCAATTTCAATAGTATCCTAAATCTGAAAGACTATTTGGCTGGGTCTCTCTCTCTACCAGATGTTCATTTCTAGAGTATAAACTAGGTAAGATCCATCTTCTTGTTTAACTATGTTATATTTCACAACTTAAAAATTGCTCCTTTACCAACTGCATAATATAAGATACTCTGTTATCAGTCTTTGATGTTTGTAGTGAATTACATAAAGAATGAATATGATGTATTTATTACCTCATCTGTTATAAAATAGGAGAAATCTTCTATTTCTTAAATCCATAACAGACATTGTAATGTATGCTTTAGATATTAGTGTGTCCGCATTTGTTAAATACAAGTTTTTATCTTTTTGAGATGATGCTTACAAAAATGTCAACATACATTCCTAGTGTTTTTTTTTGCTAAATTTGGTGGTTTTATTGTTATATTAATGCAATGGTTGTGGGATTTTATTCTTAAACATACTTATTTTCTTAGGAAAACATCATAACTCTTGAGAGAATGGAAAACATTTCACTTTCAACATCTTTAACTTAATGATGGTGAAAATGTATTTGTTGATGATAAGTTAAGGATACCCCTAAACTAATTAGATTGGGAGAAAATGGTGGAGTTAATTTTTGTATTGTTATAAATACTCTGAAGGTGGAATTCGTTGTGACTGAGTTTTCTAATTGTTAATTCATATGGTAGGATTGGTTGGTTTCAAATTAAAGGGGAAATGGTTAGAGACCTGTAAAAACTTAGCGGAAATGAAGGATCTAATGATGAAAAGATTTATACCTAGCCATCACTCTAGGGACTTGATGAAGATCAAGCGTCCCAAATTGCTTCGAACATGCAAGAAGGAATGAGACATGTTGGGGAGCTTGGACAGTAAGGAGAAACACTTAAACAAACTAAAAAAATATGTTACTATGGTAAAAGATCCATTTGAGAAACTTAGAGGACTGGTGAAACGGTTATGGGCTAAACATGTTAAAGAGTCTCTCAGCAATCTATTGATGGATCTATATGTAAGGGAAGAAGCTAAAAAACTTTAAGACACATCAACTACGTTGGAATTATTAAAGAAGACTAACTATGTTGTACAACTAGAAATGGCTTGTTTGTTACAATTCAGCTGCTTTGAGCATCTTTTGTCCATATGATGTAATTTATTTAGGCCTATTTATATTAATCCTTGGACATATTAATTAAATTGTTTAGGATTTAACTAAGTGGATTCCAACCTAAGATAAGTCCATTTAACCGTTTGTAGTTCAATTTGATGAATTATAACAATTTTTCCTCTCTTTCAATAATGACTATATGATTTTATTTTATTTTATTCATACAACCATTGTTTTATTGATTGGTTGGAGTGAGTTTAATTTCTTTTTGGTTAGATTATTTTGGTTGCTGTCAGGGCCTTGTTAAAACTTTTATCCTGGGCATTTTTTGTTTTAGCTAGTTGTGCTACTTTATTCATATTTTGTTGGTTTATTTGACTACTGGGTGTTCATCTCTTCATTTTTAGAGTATAAAGGTACTCATTTTATTGTCTTTTTTTTCAAAATTATTTTTTAATGTATTTGTTTATCCATGTTAATCATTGAAATGGGTTTTCCCTTAATGTTTCTAAAGCATGATTTATTTATCTATAAGTAAAAATCTCGATCATGTAATGCTTAGATAATTGCTTAGATGAAGAAACAGTATAATTCTATTAAGTCCTCTCCAAATATTGTCATTAGTTAGTTTATATGAACAGTAGATACTTGAAATTAGTTGACATCACATGCAATATAAAACATTTCCCTATCATCTGACATTATAGAAATTTATACATATGCTATAATACAATGCTTTCTTTTGGTGTTATTCTTAATGGGTAATCTAACGATTAAATGTTATATAAGATTAATATGGATACTACCATAACAATTATTATATTTAACTATGAAATCACTTTTTTAAATAATAGTGTATAAATGAGTAATGATGATAGATCTTGGATGTATAGATGATTAACACCGATGGTTTCATTAATCCTAAGTTTGTTGAGGGAGTTAAAGCTTTTATTGAATATGTATGTTCTTAACCTGTCTATATGGATGATCCAAAAATCATATGTCCATGTAAAAAGCGAAAAAATATTCATTTTCTTTCTATTGATGAAGTGAATCTCCATTTGTTAAGAAAAAGATTTGTTCCAAATTATCTGGAGTGGACACGATATGGGGAGCCATTAATTTGTAGCACCTCAAAGTGTAATGAAGTAAACTCGTTAATAAATGTAGATTGGTTTGAAGGAGGGAATGGATTTATAACAAATAATGTGTGTTCAAATCAAAATCCTTACACTCAAATGGATTATAATACAGTCGATTATATCTTTCAGGCAAATATAGAAAAACTTGAAGAAGAACCAAACCAAAATGCAAAAAAGTTTTTTAACTTACTAAAATCAGCTGACCAAGAATTATGGACAAATTATGAGACCATGACTCAATTCTCTTCAATTACTCGAATATTGAATATAAAATCTAAAGGGCATATTTCTGATAGAAGTTTGAATAAAATTCTTGTAGGGTTTAATAAATCATTCCCTCTTGATCATACAATGGTTTTATAATATGAAGAAACTTATTAGGGGTCTTGGTTTGCTAGTTGAGAAAATTGATTGTTGCAATTTGAGATGTATGTTGTTTTGGGGAGATAATGTGGAATTATAAGAATAAAAATTTTGTGGTCAATGTATGTTCAAACTTAGAAAGCATACTATGAAGTATAAATTAGTACCTTGGAAGCAGATGTATTATTTCCTGCTAACTCTGAGACTTCAAAGACTATATGCCTTTGATGTTATTGCATCTCATATGAGATGGCATAATGAAAATGAACAGGAAGATGGAATAATGAGTCATCTATCGGATGCACTCATATGGAAACATTTCAATAACACCCATTCTGACTTTGCAGCCAAAAGTTGAAATGTTAGGTTGGGATTATCGACAGATGGATTCCAACCTTTTGGTCAATCCGACCAACAATATTCATCATGGCCAATCATAATTACTTCTTATAATTTGCATCCATGGATGTGTATGAATGAAGCATATATGTTCTTGACGGTGATTTTGACAAGGCCTACAAATCTAAAGCATAAAATTGATGTATTCTTACAACCACTAGTATCTAAATTGCATCATCTTTGAGAATTTGGTGTGGAGAACATTTGATGTGTCTTTTAAACAAAATTTTTTGTTGAGAGCAGCTTTGATGTGGACTATTAGTGATTTCCCTACACATGCTATGTTGTCTGGATGAAACACAACAGGAAAATTGGCTTGCCCTTACTATAACAATAATTCTGATGTGTTTTATCTTCCTAATGGGTGCAAAACATTTTGGGATTCAAATTTTAATGCTATCATTTATTATGTGTGGGAGAGGCGAGCCTGTGCATATTATAGAGACTTTCTTGGTTTGATACACAAGAATGGTATACGACTTCCTTATATATCTGAAGAAATATGGAGTCATTGGCAGCAGTACTGGGCAACAACTAAGTCAATCTCCATTTTAGAGTGCGATTCTGCAAACAGACGAGGAGGACTAGAGGGAGACAGTCTACCCATACACACTGAAGGATCTATGACTCACTAGGAGCATATAGAGAAACTTGTAAGTATCTAAACTTTACACTTATATTCTGATTTTTGTATTTTAATGTATGAAATTTGATTACATTGTAATTTGATATATGAAATTTAGAATGAAAATATATGTGTATTATGGATAATGATAATTTTATAAATGTCTGTTGCTATGAATGACTGTGTTATTGAGAATTTTTTTATTTAACAGGGACTAAATATCATAAAAATAGAGAAACTCTGCTGAAATTTTTGTAAATTATAGTTCATTTATAACACTTTATTCTGATGCAGGAAAAGTCTATAGGCAGGAAGATTACACTACATCAGCTCTTTTTGCACACCCTCACTAAGAAGTATGATGGTGTGACTTTCATCAACACCCGATGCAGATAGCTTAATGTATGCAAAATTTATACTTTAATATTAATTTGATAAATAATATTAGTTAAAAATTATAACTTATTAACATAAACAATTATAATGATAGGAACAAATACAAGAAAGCCTTGAACGACAGTCTCAGAACTCTGAAATTGTTAATGATAGTCAAACATATCTTGATACAGTTGGTGGTAAGGACCACTATGGAAGGATTTTTGGCTAAGTTCATTTACAAACATATGATATTCATAATCCTCCACATCCAATACAGCTGGATCTAGTACGCAGTCCACATCTAATGAGAGAGTCATTCAGTCTGAGAGCACAATGGAGATGTTGGCATCTCAGTTGCGACAATTGATAGAGTACATAGCCCAGCTTCGTAATAAGATGGATGAGTTGAAGGGGAAGGGAAGCACCTTATTGCAGCAGCCAAATCATCCACCTTCAACAATTGCATATCTTAGATTTATAATATTTCAATACTTCAGTGAATGTATTTGATGTTTTGCTACTCTTAAGTTTTTTATGAATTCTTAATTTACAATTATTTTCAAGATACTTATTGTTTTACATTATAATTTTTATATTATATTACCAATCAGGATAATTTTTACATTATATTATCAATCAAGAATATATAATTTAAAAAATTAAAGGTAGAAAAATTAATATATCAATAATAGAAAATTTAGATGGGAAGTGAGAAATGGTAGCTAAAATTACCATAGCTAAATTTCCTGACAGAATTACAATATTTCATAAGTAAATTTAGCGACGGATAAGCAATTGATCACTAAATTTACATATGGAATTAAAATTTTCGTCGCCAAAGTTATCGAGTCGACAAATTTACAATTAGATACAAAAGTTACTGACGAAAATTTTAATTCTGTCGATAATTATAGCGACGAAAATTGTAATTAGTCGATAAATTTACCTACAAAAATTGTGATTCTATTGGGAAATTTAGCGGGTCATTTCTCGTACGACCCTTTCCGTGGTCAAATTTGTTTGTCAACAAAAATTCAATATTTTTCGTTAGTATTTTCCATCGCCAAAACTAATTTTTCTTGTAGTGATTTAGCAATTAGACTGACCATGCTTTGCGAGAGAGAGTGTTGGCCTATCAAACAGATGCATAGTCATAAGTTAATAATGACAGAGATAAGGATGCTCTATTAGATGTGCAACCTAGCTAAAAGAGATAAGGTCAAGAATGTAATGGTAAAAGACAAAATAAAGGTGGCTAATATTAATAAAAAACTAAGAGAGAAAAATCTTAGGTGGTTCGTATATAGTAAGAGGAAACATCTTGACGTTCCAATGAGAAGATGCAATAGGATTGTATTTATAGATTATAAGAGGGAAAAAAAAAGAAGACTTAAGAAGAACTAAGAGGTGATGATCAATAATGATGACTTTGTTAGAACTTACTGAGGACGTGACTTCAATAGAAAAATTGCATTAGAATACGGGTAAAGGATATCACATAGAAAGGTTTTTCTCTTTCTCATAAGGTTTTAAAACTTTTTTTTACATCTTATTTAGCCTAAACATTTACTTTTTTAGCTTAAACATTTTCCTGTAATGACTTATTTATTTATTTATTTTTCTTTTTTCATGTTTGTGTATTTTATTTACTTATTTTATCTTTTATTTTTAATCTTTAACTTGTTATGTATTTATTGTATTATTTATTTTGTTACTTATTTTATATATTTATTTGTATATAGTTATTTATTTTATTGTTATTATTATCTTTATGTCTATTTTTATTTTTATGACTTTACTATTTTAATATGTATGTGATATTAGTTTTTCTTTTAGTTGTATTTTATTACATTGTTTCATGTGCATCTATCGGAAACAATCTCTTTACCAGTTAGGAGTAAGGCTGTATACTTTGGGACCTCCCCACATCCTATGTATTAGTAGGACTTCTATTGGGATGTTGTTGTTGTTGTAAAGCATGGGTAGAGAATTAAAGTGGTTACATGATGCAGAAGATAAGGTCAGATATTGATAAAGAATATACAAATGACATTTTTGACATATACTGTAGAAAAATTAATATTGAGTACTAAGAAAAACTAACATTACTTATTGCACCTTACACTTAATAAAAAAATGGTGCAAGTGAATAAAAATCAAATTATTATAGGGATGACAAGGTGCATGCCATATAAGAAGGAATTGTCAAAGAAACTATGGACAGAGGTTGTAATCACTATAATTATTTTGCTAAATAGGCTGCTAACTAGAGTTTTCAAAAGAAGAACTTCATTTGAAGCATGGTTTAGTTATAAACCAGATTTTCAAAATCAAAGAACTTTTGTTATCTATGTTTTTCTTATGTTCCACAGGTTAAAAAGAAACAAAATTGATAAGCTGAACTAAGAGTTTTTGTTAGATATATCAATTATTATAAGGCTTACAAAATTTTTTCAACCGCATCGAAAAATTCTTGTAAGCAGAGATGTCAACTTCATGAAGGATAGACAATGAAACTGGGAGGAGTTTATAAAGAAGAAATTGTCACAAATTTTGCAATACTTTGATGATATATAGATGATGTCTCAATTAGAGGTAGAAAATCCTTATTTGATGTCTATAAAAGAAGTAATATTGTTATTTTTAAGCATATAGAACTTAAATAGGTAGAGAAGAAAGACAAATAGATTAAACCAATGAAAGAGGAGTTTAGAATGATTGAAAATAATGATAAATGTTGGATGTTATACAGACCTCAACACAAAAAGATCCCTGGAGTCAAATTGGTTTACATAATCAAAATCATTGTAAATAGTTCTATAAATAAATACAAATTCAAATTAATTATGAAAGGGGATAGTCCAACGTTTGGAATTGATTTCTTATAAACATTTGTTTCAGTAATGTGCTTATAAACAATCAAAATGTACCTTTCTTTAATAGCACAAAAAGGATGGAAAACTTACCAGTTGGACATAAAATCTGCCTTTTTAAATAATTATCTTCAAGAGGAGATTTATATAATACAATTTGAAGGATTCCAAGTCAAAAGATAATAGGAGAAGGTCTACTTATTGGGGAAGGCCTTATATGATCTTATATAGGCTCTTACGACCTAGTAAAGTAGAATTAAAGAACATCTAAAAAATTTTAGATTTGTTAAAATTCCAAATGAAATTATGTTATATGTAAAAGGAACATATGGTAATTTAATCGTAATTTATGCTTATGTTAATGATTTTCTTGTAATAAAAAGCAACAAGAAACTAGTAAAAGAGTTTAAAATTAAAAAAATTCAAAGTATTTGAGATGCCAAACCTTGGTTTGATATCTTACTTTCAAAGTATGAAAGTAACACAAGATTATAATGAAGTCCTCATAAGCTAAAAGAAGTATGTAAAAGAAATACTCAAAGAATTTCATATGGAAGATTGCAAAAGCACCAGCACAATAATAAATCAAAAGGAAAAATTTAGAAAGATGATGGAGTAGAAAAATTGGTTAAAGTTAATACAAGAGTTTAATTGATTGCTTAATGTATATTACAACTATTAAATCAAATATAATATTTGCAATAAGCTTCATCTCAAGATTTATGTATTTTGCTAGCTAAAATATACTTTTTGAAGATTTTTTATAACTTAATGTTAAGAGTTGGTTAAACTTAAAATTAGGAAATCATCATTTTTTTTTGTTTATGTTTCAACTCTTCAGAATCAATATAGTAAATAAAACATATAGACCTTCAAATTCTTCTTTTATTAAATGTTAAACCTTTTGATGTCATATATTTATGTCATTATTTTTATCGAATAATAATTCTAGTTAGTCTCTATTACTTTGTTTTTGTGTTCTATAATGATAAAAGTTTATAAACAAGACATAATAATACTGAATTAGATGACACAAAATGAGGGAAAAACTTGATCATGATTTAAAGGATAATTAAGTGTTATAACCACTATTTAAAGTAGGTTGGAACCATCACTATCTAGAAATCTCTCGTCATATCATTAGTTAAATAACAATCACAAACTTGTTGAGAAAAATAGTTTGGCATTGCTTCAAATATAGTAAATATGTTAACATTAGACAACTCTTTCTCTTAATGTAGACATTCAAGTGGAACAAGTCACCTTTAATCTTGTTGCAAGTTGTAACTAAACTCGTTAAACATTCAAGAGAATCATATTTCAGCTCAATCTATATTGATTAACTATTTTTATTATGTTGCTAATAAATACCACTTTTTTTAATTTTAAGTCTTCCAAATTATTCTAGTAGGAGATCCAGACCCAGTGTAATCTTGCCAAATACATCATATAAAACCTTTATCGAAATGAAGAAACAATATTACCGCATTTATCAAAATGAAGAAACAATATTACCACGTTATGTGCTTAGGGTTACATGTTAATGAATTAAACTATTACATGGTGAAAATTTGTCTCACTATTAAACAAGAGGAAATTGAAGGCTCATATTATTCACTAATCCTGCCTAGTAACTAGAAGATAGAAGTTTTATAGTTATTGGATGAATCTGAAGAACTAAAAAGATGTAAATGATTTAACAAAACAAAACTAAGCCAATTCAAAGCTTTAGGACATCCTAATTGGATGACAATGGGTTGAGCTAGGGGTGGATCCAAGCTTAACCCCAAATCCATTCAAATTTATTCAGTTCGTCTATAAAAGACAATTGTTTTGTTTTTGGTTTTCTTAAATTTATAAATTAAAATAATGCCATTTTGAAAATTTTAATTAAAACAATGTCATTTTGGGAGGGGGTTCAGACCGAATTTTGAGTTGCTTCTATGACCCGCACTAATCTAAATTCATTTCAAACTTACATGTTGACCCACATACAAGTAAAAGGATGAAAACTGTATTGGTCGAGTGTTTAATGGATTGAAATATTGACACCAAGTTGTCTACCATAACACCTGACAATTGTAACAAAAATAATGTGAAGATTGAAAAGGTAAGGAATAAGTTACAATTTAAGAGCTTGTTGGTTAGTAAGGCATTGTTTCATATGCATTGTTTTATGCATATTCTGAATTTGATTATGAAGGATGGGTTAGAGATGATAAAGGAGGCTACAGAGTTGATCTAGGATAGTGTAGTAAAGAGTTGAAAATTTTAAAGAAACTGTATGGCAATTATGCATTCCATAGACAAGGAAGTTGGTATTGGATTGTCCTATTAGATAAAACTCAACCTTCAAGATATTAGAGTCAACAATCCTATATATTAAGGTGCTTACCAGACTGGTATAAAGAGATTGTAGCACACCACTCTCATAGGGCATATTCCCGAACATACTGATGGTATTCGAGAACATACTCTACAAGGGTGGTATGCTAAATCAGTCAGTCAACTCATACTCATTACAAAATTTTTACGCACATCACACACATTTTCAGAAAAACTGATAATCATTTTCAACTCATTTTTATTCATAAACATTTTCAATCACAAGTATTACAAACAATATACATATCATCAGAATTTCAGTAGTCACTGGGGCCCATTACAGAAACAAAACGTTTTAGTCACAACTATTATTATAAACTGAATTATAGTATACATTGTACATAATTCATATATATATATATATACAAATTTAGCTGTTGTGGAAAACAAATTTTGAAACAAAAGAATGGAAGACAAATGCAGATGCAAACTGATCCTGACCTCTATCTCTTATTCAAATGTAGTGGCTAGACTTCAATTTGTCTAACTGGAGATCTCCTCTGAGCCTGAAAGACAACGTTGTAATTTTGGTGAGTTTTACAAACTCAGTGAGTAGACCATCCTTGATGGCTCACTCAAATCACATAACACATCAGTTCATACTTCAAATTTTGCATACACTTTATGTCAACATATAATGCACATCATTTCACCAATAATCACGTAGAATTACATAACACTTTAATTACTTATTCCATACTTCACATTCAAAGTAGCCAAACAGTTCATTTCAATCATTTAAAACATACATATCAATTATATATGCAATGCTCGTGAGACTCACTTTCAATTGTTATTGTTATGACCGAGTGCCTGTAACTGTCCTGTATCTATTGTGGATACTGAGCTCATTAATAGATTTCCCTTATTCGTTGGGGATACAGGGCTTATTATACATAGTGAGTCTTGGGCGGGCTCTTAATCACTTTCTAAGATTTAAGCTCCTTTTCGATTTTGGAATACATCACATTCATATAGATTCAATCAATCATTTGTGTTCAATTTACACCTTCACATTCGCATTTTTCATCAGATCGATGTCCGAAATTCAACAGTAATACTGAGGATCACTTATTCTATCAAATTCATATATAATGAGCATTTCCAATAATTTTCACGCATCAAATGCCTCGGACATTCAATTTTCGGAATCAACACTTTCACATCATATAATAATTCATTACAGAAATTTAAACAGAACAATCATTTAAAGTAAAACCATCTCGGTCGACTCACTGTACGCTTCAGATTAGCATTTGCTTCTATGATCCGAAAATGTCTAGATGCCGACGTTTTATCCTGTGTATCAACATCTTGCAATACACACATTGCATACACATTACTAATTGCACAATCATATAAACATTTAATTGGCACATATTTATATGTGTAATATATAATGCATGCTCAATTTGACTATTTCGGGTATGTTTACTTAATTCATATCTCAAGATCATTCATACTTTATAACTCATATAAGTCAAATTTGAATTTAGGTTTACACCTCATTTGTACAAGATTATTCTAAGTCCATCATTCAATCTCTATCACATACATGCTTTCCACTCCCTTTTCTAACGTTATAAGATCACAAAATATCCAATTTATAATTCTTTTTTACTTAATACACATCATTCATCTTCTTTGAATCACATTAACCTTTATAGGTTCATTTCCATTCTTATAACATCTCCAAAATTATAGATTTAAACACTTGATGTTTAAGTATCTTTTCTTAAGTTATAACCTCCATCATCACCCTAAACATATCAATCATTTAATCTCTTATTTCCTCATTAAACTAAGTACATTTCAAGCTCCATTCAAGCCTAAATGCATCGTAGGAAAGCATTGATAAGTCAATAATTTATATATATGATTTTGGGACAAGAGACATAACTTTCGCTATGGATGTCAGATTAAAGGCATTCAAGTACTCTTTTGAAGAAGACTCCGAGTTCTACAACTTCCTTGAAGACTCCAAAGAGAGATTTTGCCATATAAAGGGTCAAAATCACACATTTATGTAGATGTCTAGTATATATTCGCCCAGCGGGCATGTGTCCCTCCAAATAGACATAAACGGAGCTGGGAAACTGGAAAACCAAAGAATGTCCACCTAGTAGACATGAAGTCTGCCTAACGAACATGTAAGAAGCACATCTCATTTAACAACCATTTCCACGATTTCCACATATATACTAACATCATTTTACACCAAATTCTCCAGTATTCACATTTATTTATGCAACTTCACTACATGCTAATTCAACTACCATATTAGATACATTAAAATCCACAAAACTCTACTCATTTTATTCATCAATCATATATATAACAAGACATATCACCATCATTTTCTAGTTTACTAAATCCTTACTCCTTCCCTTTCCAAGAGTATTATTAAACACATATCTTAAACTTAAGTTTTTCCTCTTCATTCTTACCTCCATTTTAGCTTAATATAAATCACAAAAAATCATACTCTATGATTGATCATAGATACTAAAACAGAACGTTTATACATATGCATTCATCATCAATTTTCTGCACATATGTTTTACTCCATTATCACCTTCATTCCATTTCCAAACTATCACACTAATTCATCTCATTTTAAGACACCATAGTACTCTTTTTCCATTAGTTTCAACTCATTTTAACTCATCTCTATAACACCCAAAGCAATCCACGTTAATACAAACAAAATAGAGCATAAAAACATCCATTCATCTATTCAATTTTTTACACTTTTTCTAAACCATTATAGGGATCATTCTATCTCAAATCATCACTGCACCATCTTATGAATCACTGATCATCATATATATACAAAATCAGGACATTTATACATCCATTTCTTAATTCACATTATAGCATTTGATCAACTCCATTGAACTCATCAATCTATCATTAACCATCATCATATATGGTTTATTTAACAAATCATAGAGAACAACATGCCACTTACTTGTTTTAGCTTCAAGATCTTCAAATCACACTTAACTCTAGCTTCCAAGCATCAATTGATCATCATCATAGAGGTGGTAGGGTTAGGTCTTTTAGTGACAAATGAAGAAGACAACAAGATGGAAATAGCAAGAAAAAAGGTGAGAGCAAGCTTCAAGGTCGTGAGGTGAGATGGGTATCGTGAATGAAGAAGAAGAAGAAGAAGAAGAAGAAGAAGAGTGGATAAGATGAAGAAAAGAAGCATGTGTCGTGAAACAAGAATGAAAGAAAATAAAAATGTTAGTCTTTCGTATGTAAGAATAGTGTGGGATGAGTGGTGAGTGGTAGTGACACTTTTCACCTTCCTATGGTCTCAATTGGACCTTTTTTTAATAACTAGTCTATTTGTCTCCAATTTCTAATCCAATTGACTCTCAATTTTCAATGACATATGTCATTAAATCCTAATGTCACTTATCAAAAATTCCTACTGCCATTTGATATTTATTTCTACTGCCATTTATCAATTGTCTCACTACTTGACATTTTTCCTAGTCCAAAAGTACCCTTAATCTTAGAAAATTCTCAAATTTCACCAAAAATTCTAAATCAATACTTATACACACCAAATCAATTTTCAAAACATATTATCCACAATTCATAATATAATCACATTTATAAATCAATTATACCCAGTAAATGTCAAATGAGTGCATAAGCAATTATTGTAATATGTGCAATAATCAAATTCACATGTATGTATGCTATATTATGCATGAACATGAAGTGAATTTCCTAATTTTCTCATTAGTATCTCTCATGTACAGTATTCTAGGATTCTAACCTTTAGCATAGGAAAACAGGACGTTACAAGGATTCTCAATATACTTGTCTGCATACAGAAGAGCAATGACAGTTGGCTAAAGAACTTTGTGTGAAGTTGAAAATATTTTATGCTACTACTAAATTGTTCTCAAGAACAAAATATCCAACTTCTCGAGTTGCTTTAACAATACATGCAATATTAAGAAAGCTTTATCTGATTGGATATTTGATTCTAATAAGATGATAAGAGTTATAGTAGAGTAGATAAAGCTCAATTCTTACTAGTTTATGGTCAGACACATTATCTTATCTTATATTGTCTTTTATTTTTATATTAATATATGTACTAATGTAGGGGGACCAGTTATTCAACTGAAAAATATTTCAAAAAAATATTTGATGATGAAGGTATATTTAATTATTTATTATTATGTGTTTGATATTCATTTAATGCATATTACATTATTAGGTATAATTTACATAATAATATTTCTACATGCAGATGAAGCAGTCCAACTATTGACGATCCTAATTATAACATCTCCTTACCTCTATTGCAGGTTTGTTATCTTTAATCTTTGTTTTTGGAATTACTTATTTTTCATGTGATTGCTTTTTTTTTATAATTGAAGATATAATTATTTACTTATGTCACTACAAGAAAATCATGAATTAGCGACGGATATTTACCGACGGAACAAAAACCGTAGATATTTACCTACGAAAAACAACAAATCGTTGGTAAATGTATTATACTGTTCATATATAGCGACGGAAATATATTACCGTCGGCAATATTGGAGGGAATGAATTTCCTGAAAAATCTCCGACCACATATAGCGACGACACGACCTTTGGCATCTTCAAAAATTGCAGGAATGTTTCCCGCATTTTAGTTGCTTCGAATATATACCGACGGACACTATTCCGTCGGTATGTATTGACTGGTGAACAGTATTTACCGCTATATTTTGCGACGGAAACTTTAATTCCGTCGGTAAAGTTATTTAATGTATACCGACGGAACAAATTACATCGGTATATAACAGGAGCAGAACCACTTTTATTGACGGTATTTATTCCGTCGGTAACTATCCGAAGCTACTTAATTGCGGGAGTCATTCCCGCAATTATTGCCAACGGTTGTGGTATTCTGTCAGTAAAGTTGATTATATTTTTACCGACGGGTTAGCCACAACCGTCGGCAATAATTGCAGGAATGAATCCCGCAATTAAGTAGCTTCGGACAGTTACCGACAGAATAAATACTGTCGGTAAAAGTGGTTCTGCTCCTGTTATATACCGACGTAATTTGTTCCGTCGGTATACATTAAATAACTGTACCGACAGAATTAAAGTTTCCATCGTAAAATATAGCGGTAAAAACAGGCGGTGAAATAATTAAAAAATTTAAATACCGAAGGAATATATGGTCCGTCGGTAAATGCCGGCTGTTAATTAAATAAAACGTCGTCGTTTGGTTTAAGACAACGTGGTGATTTAATAAATCACTGACAGAACACCGACGGAATGTCAGTTCCGTCGGTGATTCATCATCTTTAACCCGACCTATCCTCCCCCCCCCATTTGTTCTTCTTCTCTCCTCCCGTCCGTCGAATCTTCTGTCTGACCATTCCTTGCATTTTTTGGTCGTTTTTCGATCGTTTTCTGGCTCATCATGCGTCGTTTAAAGTAAGCTCTCTAATGGGTGTATTATTTCTCCAAAAAAATGCATGTTTTTAGTGTTAATCGTGGGTGTTTGGTGATGAAATTTTGCTTGATTATTATTGTTGTTTGCAGTTTTTGTGTAATTGTTAGTTTATTTTTTGTTTATATATGTTATTATTGGTAAATAATGGAAAAATGCAATTGATTTGTGGTTAGATTGAGATTATATATATTGCCTATGAGGTGTTCGATAA
>JAOQMS010000009.1:23089416-23115516 GCA_027563885.1 Erythroxylum longipes | reverse complement strand
TTTTATCATTTGTAACTTATTTAGGTAGTTCAGAAATTATTGGCACTTAGAATCATTTCAAGCATGAGCATCCATGACAGTGTTTTACATTTAGCTACTGATGTGGTTTTTGGGATTTGTAACATGGAGTGGTGCAAAAACTCTGTTAGTGAAAGTTGAGAGAAAAGTTGCAGAGACTTTCATATGTATGTGTAAAATGTTATGTTCTGTCAAATATTAATGTGGCTTGCATGATGGCTTTTGGGATGGACTTCCTTAAATAAAATTGTTTATAAGGAAGTTGTATGTATGGAATTGAAAGTTGGATTCGGATCTTGGGGTTGTAGTTACTAGTTTTATATATATACATAGATGTTGATAGCAGATGAATGTAAGCAGTGAATAAGGGTTAAAATATAGTCTGAAACTTTGAGGGCTTAAACTGCACAGATCTAGACAAAATTAGACAAAAATCTTTATGAAAGTTGCAGATATTTTTCTTAGCTTTTTAACGACATAAAGTTTGTAATTTTTGGATTTATGGTTTGAAAGTTATGACATGTTTAAGTTGGTGTGCGCAACAAGGATTTTGCGATCGTGCACGACAATCTCAAGAAAGTCACAATCGCGACAATCCATTTTGGGTAGCGAAGTTGCGATCGCGAGGCTCTCTTCTTATCTTCCTTTCCTCACACCCGTGCAATCCCTTCTCACACCTGTGACTTTTCTTTAGAACCCAGCAAATTTTTTTGTCTTTTCAGTCACAGGTGTGACTCTCCTTGCTCACACCCGTGAGCTTAGCACTTTTGTTTCTCTTTTTTTTGTTAAATCCATAAGTATATAACTATGTTGTTCAACCCCCACTTTAATTTATTTTCATGTCTAAATTTTTTTATGATATTTTATTATTAATTGCTATTTCAGAAAAGTCCTATTATGAAATTTTCTTTTATCTAAATTTTAATTTAATTATATGTTATAATTTATTTTATTGAAATATTCCCAAATTTATTTAGTTATTATTTTATTAAATCCCAATTGTGGTGCATAGTCATCATGAAATTCGAATTGAGACCCGGGGCCAATACTCATGTTGGGCCTCATCACTTTCATCCTTAGGCTAATGTTTAAAAGTTCGCCTAGTGATAAGCAATTCTCCACTTACCAGACCTTCAATATCCACATCACTACAATCTTCCAATGGCAGTATTTTATGATTGCTTAAGCTAACACTCTCTACATCACTATTGTATAAAATAACCATTGTCCTTTTATTTGGACATTGAAAGGCAACATTCTCAATCTCTTGATACTTGAAACACTTAAAATCATATGATTTATAGGAGTGGTTGGTTTTAATTTTACCTTTAGGAGAAGAAACTAAATCTTTGACTTTCACATCATTTTTTGGTTTGAGGTAGTTTTACTATCCTTCCAGTTTGACCTTCGTGAAGAGTTAGAAATTGAAATAGATTTGGAATTTCCCCTAAAATTTAATTACCTATATATATTAATGATCTTATACAAAAAGTCCTTCATCTCTATATAATGTTGTAAGTCAACTACATCTGCAATCTCCCTATTCAAACTATTAATTAATATAGTCGTAGTAGCTTCTCAATCCTCTTCAACATTAGCCATAATCATGGATACCTTCATTTCCTCGTAGTATTCCTCTACACTCATGGAACCTTGAGTCAAACTTTGTAACTTGTTACATAAATATCGATAGTAATAGCTAGGTATGAACTGTTTACGCATTACCACCTTCATCTTTTCTTATAACCAAATAGGTTTCTCTCCATTCCTACACCTATTAAGCACCATTTGATCCCACCAAATGCTAGCATAATCTTTGAATTCTACCGCTGCCAATTTGACACCATTTGATCCCACCAACTGTTAGCATAATCTATGAATTCAACCGCTCCTAACATGAATTTGACACCATTTGATCCCACCAACTGTTAGCATAATCTATGAATTCAACCGCTCCTAACATGAATTTCTTTTTCTTAGTAGTTATGACAATCAAACATATGTTCTACTTTTCTTTCCTACTTCAAGTATAATTTGGATCATTCTTTCCCAGAAAAGAAGGAATCTTCATCTTAATGATCTGAATTGTTATCTTGCATTTGGACAACCCCTCTTCCCCTCTTGAAACCAATTTCTTCAAAATCGACTTCCTCCTTTTCCTCAACATTATATGGATAATTTCTATAGTAGTTTGATCTATTTAATGTCATCAAATTATCTAATATTATATTAAAAGTATTAATATAATTGATTTTGGATGGCTTTCATGAACATCTTGAGGTCAACATCAACATTTTCTGCACTACTACTTATGATTAAACTTGCGAAAAAGAATTAGTAAGAAAATGGATCGAGTTGTCCTCACTCACTCCTTTACTTGTTTACACTTTAATTACTGTTCACTCATGTGTTCACTCGATCTTGACTTTTCTTGATGCTAGACTCTCTACTGTTGCCTTTTACTACTCAACTTTCCCTTACAGGCTCTTTTATAACTGAAAAAACTAATCAATGATCTCAAGTAGGGATGGCAATGGTTCAGGTTGGCATCGAACCACTCTTGGCCCAGTTCGACTTGACTCATGGTTTTGGCAGCTTGTGACCCAACAGGCCGGTCGTTTTTGGTTTGTCTACACTTTTTCAAAAAAAAAAGACAAAACAATGTCTTTTGCACCTCCGACCAAGCAGTCTTAGCCCGTGGCCCGGCCAACCTGAGCCAAAGTAGGGCTGGGTCAAGTCGAGTCGGGTCGGGCCAAGACTATCATCTCTAATCTCAACAAGAAAACATATAGCAATTTAAAATTATTTACCTTGAATTCTAAGTCAACAAGAAAGGTAAGATAGAAAATGAATGGAAACAAAATTTAAGCAACAAGATAAGAAATACAAAACTCAACATGTGCCACAATTGAAGATAAGCAAAATCTTGCAACTTCTAATTGAAACATATTTGTACAATTTTATGTAATAACTAAAGATAAAAAGATCTTTTTTGACAACTAATACAACTCAAACTAAAGGAAAATAGATGAATATAACAACTATGATGTAATCTTGGCTAAAGGAAAAAGAAGAGCATGAGGAAAAAATATATTGACAAATCAAAGAAATAAGAAAAAGGAAACAAAAGCAAATAAAATTAAACAAGAAAATGGACACAAAGATAAATGTAACACGATTCAAGAAGTTTGGCTTTGATAACAACTAATATGAACCCTGGTGAAGGAATGCCTAAGACTCAAAATCATCAAGAAAAAGAAACCCCATAATCCTTCTTGAATAAAGCAAAGAAACCAATCCCAAGTAACCAAAGTCATAAGTTGATCACCACAAGTTAATTGAAGAGACTAGGTTTAGTTTTTAACTTAAAAATTAAGAGAAAGCTCTCACAATAGAGAAACACTCAAATTTTATTGATGATAAGATGATTTTCATAATACACCATATTACCTCTTTAAATAGGCACCAAATGATGAAAATCCTATAGGAAATGCCTTCTGGACTATTCCTAAACATAACTAAGTTGGAAAGACTTAACCAGGAAGGATTCCCTTAACTAATGGATACAAATTAACCTTAAATTTGAAATCCTTTCAAAAATAACTTGACAACTAATAATAATTAATGAAATAAAGTCAAAACACGAAATTGTTATCTAATCCCACATCTTTAACCTTTTCAAAAGGTAAATATGGAGATTGGGCTTCATTAAAAATAAGTATATGGGTCATCCTTGCTTATTGGGCTCTAAGCATTATTTTACATGCATTAGGCTTTGTCCATCATCTTAGGCCTAAAGATAAGTAATTGGTCTTGGTAATGCATTAGAATCTTTAACAATAGCTATATCTCCTTGAATGTCTATGATCAACCCTTGCAAATCTTCCTTCATGCGCTTGGTTCTTTCATTTGTCATAGGACCTCTAATGCCTTGTAATGGATCGATGAGTGTTGACGTAAGTTTAACTCCATCATCCTAGCTCGAATAAGTCATCTAACCCCTTCTTATTCCAGAGTGTATTTGGGAGAATATTTCTCTTGATTTTATCATAAGACTCCCAAAATCTGGAGGGATATATACAATTTTGGTGACGGTAGACAGATTCAGCAAATACAACAATTTTATTCCACTAACATAACCTTAAATTGCCAAGACAATGGTTGTTATTTTTTGCCAGGAAATCATCAGGTTACATGGAATACCACGCTTCTTTATTTCAAATCAAGATCCCATTTTCGTTAGTAAATTTTGGTAGGAAATTTTTTGTCTTCTTCAAACTCATTTTTGCATGGAAACATCTTACCGTCCATAATATGATGGATAAACAGAGGTAGTAAATCACTGCCTAATAATATATCTTCTTTATGGAGCAAATTTTTGGCTTGGGTAGAATATTCATTTAACATTTGATTTCATACAGCCACGGGAACAACTCCTTTTAACATACTTTACGAATGCAATCTAGCAACTCTTCATCCATATGTCCCTGGGGAATCTAAAATTGTTGATTTATAAGAGCAATTACTAGCCAGAGATGCAATTTTGAAACTGTTACATGAAAATCTCCTCAAAGCTTGGTCCCTATGAAAGCATAAGTTGATGGTAAACAGAGAGAGTTGTCTTTTAAATTTGGTGATGTTTTTTTTAGAATATAGCCCTTTAGGTAGCATTCCTTTGCTAAAAGAAGGTAAAAAAAACTTTCTCCTTGCTGCTTTGGTCCTTATACTATTATGCAATATGTCGAACTTGTGACTTATGAATTAGCTCTCATAAAATTAGCACAAGTCCATCTGATTTTTCATGTTTCTCTATTGTGTCTAGCCCATGGACAGTCCCCCTCAACTCTACCAATTGTATTGCTTATTAATGATGACTATGAACTAGTACTTTACCTAGAGAAGGTCCTCTCACACTGTTGGATAATTTAATATATGTAAATATTGGAATTAGTTATATAGTGGCAAAATAGTCCCATTAAAGAAGCTACATGGGAGAAATATGATTTATTAACTGGGAAATTTCCTTTAGTTCACCTTGAATACAAGGTGAGTTTTAATGCAACAACCTCTACACATTTACTATAGAAGAAAGAAGAAATATGAGATAAAAGGTGGGTCAAAACTTGTCATAGGCTACTGCAAATGCCTTAATGTATGACCAAGTCTTAGCTGAGGTGGAAGGTCTAGAGAAAATTAAGCAGTCATGATGGAGATAAGCACTCACCCATGATTTTGTTCCACTATTCCCTATTTTGTAACACTTTCTCTTTTGTACAATAGTATAAATAACAGTAGTAGGATCAGTTTATTAATAAGATATATTTGAAAGACATTCATTAAATTTGGAGTTAGTCAACTCTACACTGACAACATTTATTTGAAATTTCAATGTTAAGATTCTTACACTTAAGTTTCAAAATCTTTTCCCTTTGTTCTCTTACTTTTCCCTGTCTATCAATCTATTTAACAAATAAATAACAATTTTAAATCGGTTTTATTTTGTCTTTAGTAGTCCCGCCCATTAATTGGCATATTATTTTAATTTATAAGTAAATTTCTCTTTTTTACAATATTATTAAAGAGATTATGTATAAGTTCATTTATGAATAAGGATTCCATTAACCTTTGAAACTATATAATAAAGATATAAACCTTCTCTAAATTAATGAAAACCATATGTAGGGTTGTTAGGAATATGTATGAAGGTGTTAAAAACAGAATTAGGATGATAAGAAGACATAGATAGCATTTTTCATCGATATCAGACTACATTAAAGATCCTTGTTAAGCCCCTTCTTTTTTGCAATAGTTATGGATGAACTCACCAAGAATATCTAAAGGGATGTGACTTAGTGTATGATATTTGTTGATGACATTGTTTTAGTCGATAAAATAAAAGAAGGTGTTAATATCAAGTTAAAACTTTGGAGGGATTTGTTCAATTTGAAAGGCTTTAAGTTGAGTAGGACTAAGACTAAGTACCTAAAATGTAACTTTACATAAACAAAGTTGCACCCGATGTGGAAATGAAGATTAGTTCAAAATTTATACTACAGAAAGATTATTTTAAGTACCTTAGATCCATTATAGAAAGTAATAGTGAGATAGATAATAATATAACTCACTGTATCAAATTAGGTTGGCTTAAATGGAGGGACGCACCAAGAGTTTTATGTGACGAGAAGATATCATACTCAAGCTAAAAGATAAATTATATCGATTAGCAATTAGCCTATCATACTCTATAGGGTAGATTGTTGGCCTATCAAACAGGTGCATATTTATAAGTTAATGGTGGTAGAGATAAAGATGTTTTGTTAGATGTACAACTTTGTAATAAGAGATAAGGTCAAGAATACAATAGTAAAGGCCAAATTAGACGCGAGAAGATTGCACTTTGTGACTATAAAAGAAGAAGAGGAAGACCTAAGGAGAATTTGGGGGGGAGGTGATTATGTATAATATAGTCCTACTAGAGTTTACTGAAGACTTGGCATTTAATAATAAACTTTGGCAAATTAGAATACGAATAAAGGATCTTATAAAGAGGTCATTTTTCTTTTCATAAAAAGGCCCTTCTCTTTCATAGACCTATTAAACTTTTTGTTTTCTTTTTCTTTGTTTCTTATGTCTTGTAATTACCTTGAATACCTTTGTTAGTATTATTTGCCCTTCTGTTTTTTCCTTCTCTTTCAATTGTGTGTTTTTTTGGCTTATTTGTTTTCTTTCTTGTTTGTTTATTTATTTACTTACTTTAATATTTATTTTATTTTATTTTGAAATTTATTTTTTACTTTTACTTTTATTTTATTTATTTATGCAATTATTTTTTATGTAATTGGTTTTTTTCCTCTTCGAATCATTTTCAATATTTTTCTTTTCTTTGTTGTTTGTGGGCCTAAAAAACAATCTCTCTATTAGTTGCAAATAAAATTGTATATTACTGGACCTTTTCAAATCTCACATCTTAACGAGATTTCTATTGAAGCGTTGTTGTTATTATTGTACATATGTATTTTTGTATATTCGTTATATTGAAAGGGATGTTTGAAATTTATATTTCGTATTTATACATAAGTTTGTAAAGTGGTTTTTTCTATAATTTGTATGTAAAATGATTTAATTTTAATGACTGGTCTTTATTTATAATTTCTCATTTTTTCCCAGACTTAACAATTCCTTCTTCCTTTCGTCCTCTTATATTACAAGAAAAGACGGACAGTCCATTTACAATCACTAGAGGAGAATCCCTGGACTCGGGCAATTTTTCTTCTTTTTCGTAAGCCCGAAACTGCAACTTTTTCATCGACACTTTGACTTAGACACATGAATTGGCTTGTATATTCTGCCTTTATAGAAACATAAAGGTCGTCTTTGGTTAACAACTTTTCATCTGTTTTTTAACTGTTTGACTTAAATTAGTCATTTGACCCATATCAACTAGCTCTTTATTTGTTTGGTTAGGAGCTAGTTGGGTTGGCTAATTCAACCCAACCAGCTAATTTTTCACCAGCTCTTTTACTGGAGCGTTTGAAGATAGCTGATTCATTTATGTTGGTATTACCCCTTTCTGCTCTCTGCTCTCTGCTCTCGGTCTTTTCCATCTTCTTCTTCTTCCTCCTCATTCTTGCGAAAGGTGGACGCAGAGCATTTGAGAAAATAGGGAAAGCAGGGCAACAAAGATCAAAATATGATTCCTGTCCAAAGAAACACAACAAACAAAGGGATAATCCACAGATCGATACATGATATTTGCAGTGTGATCAAAATTTTAACATCATCAATTACGTCTGTTAGATAACACTATCAAGAACATAAAAATGCCCAATCTTCAGCTAAACAAGATTCCCCCACCCCTAAAACTCCTTAAAATTGGATGCAACTTCAAGCACTAACTTAAGATGTTCAGTAACAAAATCCATCCTCTGCACAAACAACTCTAACTTGGCTTTTCTCAAACTCCTCTACCTTTCCTCTAAGCCCCTCACCTTACTCTTCTCAAATCTCTCTCAACCTCTTCCTCATAACCCATTTCACTCCCTCTAGCACACTTCCCATCTCCAACCACCCATTTCATTCTGAAAGCGAACTTCTTAAAATTATGTTATATTTCAATGAAGTTTTTTATATTTCTTTTATGTTATATTCTCTCTACTTGATTAATTTACTTTTATAAACATATAGAACTATGTAATAATACATTGATAGAATACAAATCTCTAGTGAGTGAAATGTGAAGTTAAGTGTTCTTAAAAATTGGGACTATCAACTGAATTCAATAATAAACGTTTATATCTTTCTTCTTCTTTTAAGATTTACTTTAAAGAAAATAGTATTTTCTAATTATATATATTTAAATGGTTAAACTTAAGAAAACTAAATAATGAAATAATAAGAACAAACATTAATAGTTTATCAATAAAAGAATAAATAAATAAATACGCTAATTAGAAAAAAAAGGACAAGTATAATAATAAATCGAATAAGTCATTACCAGAAAGTAATTAGACTAATTAGGAACTGCTTAGGCTAAATAACTAAGAGAGAAGTACTACACAATCAAAATAATAAGGCAAATTATAAAACAAAAGACTCCAAAGAAAATGTTTAAAAGACTTAAGAGAATGAGAAAGACATCTTATAATTTATAAAATATAAATTTTAAATCTTAAAATTTTAACTTATACATACATAAAAATAAATTTATTCAAATTTCATAATTTATAAATTATTGAATAAAATTATCATAACTTTAATCACATAATTGTTATAGAATAAAATTATCATAACTTTAATCACATAATTGTACCCAGGGTTGTTCTTAATGTTTTATAGGACCTGGGTGAAGTAAAAAAAAAAAGGCCTCGATAAATTAAGAACATAAAAATATGTAAACTTTAAAAGTATATTTTTATTATTAAAATTTAATATCCATATATAAGTGACTCAATATAAGAAATTAATTTTTAAAAATACAATAAATTAACATACTTGGGAGAAAATATAGTAAATTATATTCTTAAATTATTATAAACCGTTGCTTTAAATGACGATGGTCATTTCTTTTGCTCTATTTGAATTGTGTTGTTAAACTTTATTTGGATTCTTATATGTTATGTTTAGATGTATCATCGTCATCATCGTCGTCATCATCATCATCATCATGATGATGATTATTATTATTATTATTATTATTATTATTATTATTATTATTATTATTATTATTATATCTTCTATGGTTTTTATTAGAGTTATAAACTTATTTGTAAAATTAAATATCTAAAATCTAAATTTTTATAAGAATATTCAACGAAATACTAAAATATATAATATTCATACCCTTATAATTTTTTTAAAGTCATGTCTTCATAAGTCATTTTACACGTAAACAGCTAATTTTACCAAATTTCTCTAACTAACAGCTAATGCAATTTACTGGTCAAATCAGCTGATATTAATCAACTATCAGCTAACAGTTAATGAAATCAGCTGATTGTCAAACAGGGCCTAAGCCCACGTTCAGAGTAGATATTCAATTCATGTACAGAAGTAAATCACTTTGAGAAATAGAACACCTATTGCCCTACAGTTTACAGAAGAAAACGTTTGGCTAAGTCTTATCCCACACCTAGTTATGCTTATCCTTCACCTTGAAACGTTTCAATCCTGTTTGTTTAAACTACTCGAATTGAGTACAAGTCTCCTGATCGAAAGCCTTGAAGTTCTCATGAATAGTTCCAACTTTGTCAACTGACCAATCAAAGCACCGAATCCCTCTCTTTGAACTCATCCCTACGGTAGTTTTGGAGAAAAAAAATTGGATCCAATTAGTCTTCTAGTTGCCTTTTCATCCTCTTTTTCGTCTCATTGGTTTCTTCTGATTTAGCGTTGAACTACGTCAGATTCACCTTCAACACTACATCAATTATGTGACATATAAGCATATAAATCAAACACTATTTAGGACATTAGAATATGCAAAACATAACCACAATATTAGCATACACAAGAACGCATACTTGCAGAGAAAGGGAGAGTTTGGAAGAAGAAAAGGGAGGTCGAACAAGACACTTTTAGATATCTTTTACATTGAGAGCAGAGGATGGGACATGGGTGTTTTTGGCTTTGGGATTTTTTTTAAAGCGCCCTTTGGTTTCATGGAAGAAGAGGAAAGAAAGGGTAGAGGATGAGAGATAAGTGTTTTAGGCTTAATGATTATTCTTTTTAAGCGTCATTCTCGTTTTTGTTCCTTCCTCATTTTTCACATTTGATGACAAAATTTTGAAAAACTCGTCACCAAAGAATTAATAAGGGTGATCTTTAAAAGGTCACCCACATTTTATGAAAATTTTCAAAAATGTCGTTAAAAAAAATTGTTACCAAATAGTCCTCATTTGGTGACGAGTACCAAATTTGTCACCAAATACTTATCCTTTTATGACGATTTTTATACTTTTAGTTACTATTTAAGCAAAAAAAAGAGGCTATTGGAATGTTTACTTGTGGCATGCATAGAATAAGCGGTATGGATTTGAGCCTTAACTTCTAACAACGTTTGCAATCGTCTCAACTACCAGTAGTACTCTAGTAGCTTAGGGGGACGAAATTGTTGGAAATTAATTCAAATTTTAGAATTATTAAAATTCCTTTAAAATAGGTCTTTTCTTTTTAATTTTGTAGATTCTGTAAAATAGTTTTCTGATTTTATTCTACCTTATTATGGTCAAAATATTTGATTATATTGAAGATTTACTTTAATTTTCAATTTATTTGTAAGCCTATAACCTACTAATTGCATTGAAAATTGACGCTTTGAAGGTTACGTGGGAAAAAAGACAAATCACTTTCTCTTATATAAATCAGCAAACAACTTGACCACAGATAAACAAATTGATCTTCGCATTTCATGGACCAGAAAGACAATTGATGTTCCCATTTATGATGGGGGTAGCCACTATATGTATATGTTTACATCTTCGTCCATTACTGTTTGTTTTTCATGCTCGTATTCAAAGTTCTATGCTTCCATAAAATTTTGATGTTAAAGGGGTTTTTTTAAAAACAAAGTATTATATAGTTTGTTATTATTGACATTCTTTTTAACAGAGTAAATTGTAAATTGAATAAGGCATGGTCAATACTATAATTTTCATATTATTAAAAAAAAAACCTCAAAGTCAAAAAATAAAAAATGAAAAGAGCGTTAGAGAGAGAGAGAGAGAGAGAGCTAGCACTCATGATTATCAGCAATTTCATGGGTGAAAATCCACGAGACTTGAACACAATCTTTAGGTTTGATTTGGTCATCACATGGACTTGGCTTGGGTCCTTTAAATTTTTTCTCTTAATGTCTACTGTACCTTCTATTAAAGTATAAAGGCTAAGCAACCCGAAAATGACCAAAGGTTCCATAAGGAATTGCTCAATTTCTTATTCTGGCTAGGCACTAGAATTTTTTCAAAGATTTTCCTTTGTATGTTGTGATTGTCTTCTCCTTTTCCTTCCAAGTTGTCACCTCAACTTCCCCCAAATAAGGGAGTATAGGACATTCACGTTTCGAATTAGAACACCTAATGGTGGCGTAATCACAATTATGATCCCTATTTGTAGAAAATACAATCATGATAAGAAAATCACGATGCTCCTTTTAAGTATGTGATTGATTTGAAGGTAATTGTTTAGTTCTTTATCTTCGATTTTCGGCTAGTACGAATGTTTTATTGATAAGAAATCAAAATTAAAGATAATTGTATTTTTAGATTATATTATATGCTTTTCTTAAAGCCTTATGTTCCGCCAATATTAGTGCATGGGATGCGTGTGACAAGGTACCATAAACACAAGCATTTATCCTGTTCAAACGAATACGCATTTCCCAAGGTAGATGTTGGACGTGATATATCAATTGAGGAAGAAAAACAACAAATTGGAAAAATGAAAAATACGTAACAATAGCTCAGTTACGTATTCTGGATTGTACATGAAGAGATTAAAAATGAAGAAATGTGGATTACCTGATTTCCGTTTCATCTGTAATTTTAGACACCAAACGATTTTCAATCTCTCGGAACCTTTACGAAAAGTATTCACAGGCACATAGTTTAGGACTTGTTTTACAGTTTTTTCAATACGTAAGCTCCCCTAATGGATTAGAGATTCCTTATATTTACGATTGACATGAGCAACTGCAGAAGACCTTAACCTATATATAACTTCCATATCAGGCTTCCCCATCACAAGGTCACACTAAAAGGAATCTATTTTCTACTCAAACTTTGACCAATTAATTTAGATCATTTATTGAGCCATTTTATTATCTTTTTCTAGATCAAATTATGTAACTTAACTGATAATTTATTTAAAACCAAATAATGCAATTAAATGTTGTGCACTTAATGAGAAAAAGACAAAATTAACCTTAAGGCAAAAATGTCTAACAAATTTGAGAGCCAGAGTTAGATTCCATTAATTAGTGTTAGTCCCGTTGCGTGGATACTAGACTTGGAATATCTAGTATGCATAAACCTATACAAAATTATAGATAGATGAGTAATTTCTTCACACGTTGCTTTTAAAGTTGCCGACTTTGAATGGTTCAGAGGCTTTGAAATGACATTTGATTGTAATTTTACCCACACTTTTTCTTGACCTTATAATATCAAATCATAGTTCATACTCCATAATTTAATTTATCGTCTAGAAAATAAACCATGCTAGTAAGACAAATCAAAGAAGGTTCGTATGATGAAAGTGAACAAGCTCACTGTCGAGTGAGCAAGATTGTCCTCGATGTTTCAAACACGGATCGACTTTGAATATGAGAACATATGCCCGTAAGGTAAGAACACAACGGAGAGCCTGAGGCCCTTTGAAGCCCAAAGAGATGAGACTTATTGAATGACAGGCTGAGCCCAATAAGAGTAACAGTGCGTCAACGTCCCCACCGTAATCCATCGGCTCTCCAAATCCCATCCCCATCATCACACAACTTGATTCTCTCCCCATCTCTTTCTCTGCCAAATCCCTCTCATCCAAGGTATGAATTTTCACGATGTTCGACTCTGCCAAAATTTTTCTGTTCTCTGTGTTTGGTTGCTGGGAAATTATAGAACTTTGGTCTAATGCTCTTAATTTTCCCGAAACAACGATGTTTTTATGTCTGCAAAAGATCAGACTTCCATTGAAAGTTTACTATTTCTCTTTTTGCCTTGTCTTTAGCTATCATTTTCTGATATGTGGTTCATAGTTTGATGAGCTTCGAGGTTACGCGTAGGTGCTAATGGCTTCGACGATTTTTAATGCTCCATATACCATCCCTGTTGCCAAGGCCTTATATTGCAAACACTACGCTGGTCTTAGACCAGGTGTTGGTGATTATAAGGTAAAATTTTCGGTGAAGGGGTGTCCTAAACGTTCTTTCATTGTCAAAGCCAGTGGATCGAACGATGGGTCGTTGGAGAAGATGGGGCTTACCGATGCAGAGTGTGAAGCAGCAGTTGTGGCAGGGAATGTGCCTGAGGCACCTCCCGTGCCACCTAAGCCGGCTGCTCCAGCTGGAACCCCTGTGGTTCCTTCTCTTGTGAGTTTCCAAACCAAATTGAATTCACAGTTCAGCACTAAATCAAATTGCTTTTCTTTTGTGCCTGTTCTTAGTGAATTGATTGATTAGGTCTGGTTTTGACATACTTTTTCAAATATAATTCGCCATCTTTAGTGATTTGCTGAACAAGGATTCATGTGATTGGCCTTTGTAAGCATTAACTTTAAGTTTATTGTGATTTTCTATTATCAGCCGCTTAGTCGACGGCCTCGTCGTAATCGCAAGTCAGCAGCACTGAGAGCATCTTTCCAGGAAACTAACTTGTCACCAGCAAATTTTGTTTATCCATTGTTTATTCATGAAGGTGTGATAAAATATTGGCTCTATATCTAGTTTTGTGAAAGGATTCTTCCTCATCTGCAGGCTCGATGTCGATGACTTCATTGACAAAAACATTTTGCCATTGTAGGTGAGGAGGATACACCTATTGGAGCAATGCCTGGATGCTACAGGCTTGGATGGAGACACGGACTTATTGAAGAGGTAATCTATTCATACCATTTCTTTGCACATTATGAACAATACCAATTTTCAGAATAGGTCTAAGCTAAGAAGCATTTGTTCCAAAGTATTATATGATGTTCATAGCATACAAATTATACTTTTTTCTGCTGTATATCCACTAAAAATGGATGGTGTGCAAGGATCAATGTTCCTACAAAAGCAGTTAGCAGTTCCTATAAAAATGGATGTCCGAACCAGAAAACTATTTATGAACTATAACCTGTTGTAATTTCTAAATTATCAATTTCATATTGTGATGCACCTCAACATGGCAATGTTTGGTGCAGGTGGCTAAGGCTCGAGATGTTGGTGTTAATAGTGTTGTGCTCTTCCCCAAAGTTCCTGATGCTTTAAAGGTTTTTATTTTGTTTCATGTCATTGTCAATATATTCGCTTATCGACTAGGATTCTTCCCATTTTGTAGATTATGTGAATAATAGAGTTAGGTATTAGTCTCCCACAGGAGATGAAGCTTATAATGACAATGGCCTTGTGCCTCGAGCTATATGTCTACTCAAGGATAAGTTCCCTGATCTTGTAAGTGACGTACTTGTACCATTATTTTTCAGTTTTTGTATAAACTAAGATTATTGGTTACAGAAATTGTGCTGCGATATGACCGTCTTTAGGAATCTCCAATCTACTTTTCTTAGGTTATCTATACTGACGTTGCTCTGGATCCTTATTCCTCTGATGGGCATGATGGTATTGTGAGAGAAGATGGTAAGTGAGACATGTCTGGGTTTTAAACATGTCGTGGGATTTGGTACGATGCTTTACATTTCAACCATGGAAAGCATTATGCTTTGGATGATCCTTAGCTTGTAATAGTAACTAGTCCTCTTTTAAGGTCAGCTTCCTTGCATGAACTCTAGACGGTTCACTAAATGAATAGGCTTAACATTTTGGAGTCAAAAAATTGATAATTATTGAAACAACTATTTCAGTCACTCAGTGCTCCTGTAGTTGCTGTTTATTGATTCAGGATTTATTTTACTGCAAAACATATCTGTTTTTGGGAACTGAATATTTTGTTGTGCAACACCACTATGCACTTGGGAGCTCATTGAAAGTTTTGCTCTGGACACAAAGAAGTGGAGGGACTAAACTCTGAATAGATGATTGTCTGACTTTGGTGAATTAAAAAGAATTGAGTAGCATGCATCTGGTAGTAATTAAGGTCCCCTTGGAGTATAGAATGGATATGAACAGTCTTTTATTATTTCTATACAATTTGCTGCAGGAGTGATAATGAATGATGAAACAGTGCATCAACTATGCAAACAGGCGGTTTCTCAGGTATCTTTGTCGTAACTTTTGGAATAAAATTGAGCTTTTGGATCAACTTCAATTATTCCTATTGCGTTTGTTCAGAATGTAGATTATTTCTGAGCTTCCATAAATTTGTTTATCCCCATGGGGAGTTTACATGGAGTTTGGATGGCATGAACTTTTAACTCTCAGATTGGTGATATTTATGGCTAAACTTATCCCTGACGTTATCATTATAGATGATTTATAGTAAATTGGTTTTTTGAGAGCTTAGATTTCTCATAGCTTGTTAGTTGGTACATTACCACATCCATTCCAACATGCATACTGACCTTTATAATATTATTTATCCTTTGCCTGCTAAGGTATATGATAGTTATGTCCGAAGCACCTTTTTATTATGCCGTGGTGGTTCACTTATTTGAATAGGCCCGAGCTGGAGCTGATGTGGTCAGTCCCAGTGACATGATGGATGGCCGTGTAGGAGCCATGCGAGCAGCTCTTGATGCAGAAGGCTTTCAAAATGTTTCAATCATGTCCTATACTGCAAAGTAATTTGATGAACTTAGAACTTCAACCAGTTTATGTGCATTAAGTTGTATCTTTCTACCCATTGATCGGTCTTCTCCCAAGTGAATCACATGCTTAAACAAGGATACATGCTCCTGTCAGTTGCTGAAGTTCTATTTCTATAAACAATGGTTAATTCAGAAAATATGGGAGATAAGACATTTGATCTGTCCTTTAGACTGCCTTAGTACAATCCCATATTATGTGATCTTCTTCTCTCACATTGCAACAGGTATGCTAGTTCATTTTATGGTCCATTTCGAGAAGCATTGGACTCAAATCCACGTTTTGGAGACAAAAAGACGTATGTACAACATATGAAAAAATAATCTACAGCAAATTTCAAAGTGTTTATGGCACTCACATTTACAAATTGATTTCGGTTGTAAAATGAAGTTATCAGATGAACCCTGCAAATTATAGAGAGGCTCTAGTTGAAGCTCGTGAAGATGAGTCTGAAGGAGCTGATATCCTTCTGGTTTGTATTTACTTTCTTTGGAATTTCCTGTTGTAGTGAGGAGAAATATTCCTGGTGTAACTTCCTACCATACTGAATGTTTTGTTTACTTTGTAGGTGAAACCTGGTCTTCCCTACTTGGACATCATTAGGCTTCTCAGAGATAAATCTCCATTGCCCATTGCTGCATATCAGGTATTTTCATGACCACCACCTCGATGTCATAACGGTGCTTTACTTTTACTTCCCCCTCTTCATACTATTTAAGCCCTATACTGCATAAACAAGTAATTCCAGCTCTTCTGAGTTTTAACAGCATTTGGAAATTAAAAAATATATATAAATATGATGTTTGGAGTTTGGACATATGAAGTTATTTAGAATGCTACAAGGTAGATATTTTTCCTGTCATATCTATATGTCGCTTATAGAAAAGCAGCGTTGCAAATTAGGGGTGAACTGCGGACTTTTGAACCTTTCTTGTTCGACCACAATCTTTTTGTATACTTCATTTTTAGATGTGAAAACTTAATGTTCAATATTGCAATGTGAATTTAGTGGCTGTTTATAGGTTAAACAAACTCTGCAGTTGTGGGATGGGAGCAGGAAATGGATTCTATTGGATGCTTCTAAATTATCTTGTTTTGTAGAGATTCCATGTTCTACTCGCATTCCCTTTCTTCTTATTCTCCAGTTTCTTTCAATCTTGCTGTATGAATCCAGGTGTCAGGTGAATACTCAATGATAAAGGCTGGTGGGGCTCTCAAAATGATTGATGAAGAAAGGGTGATGCTGGAGTCCCTTATGTGCCTCCGACGGGCTGGCGCCGATATCGTCCTTACTTACTTTGCTCTACAGGCTGCCAGATGCTTGTGCGGTGAGAAGAGATGAGTTGAAGATATTTAGGATATTGTCAGTCAGCAAAAAACTAGGAGAGAATTTATGTATCAATTTTGTCTGTATATCCATCATAAATTAAAACTTGAGTTGCGTACTTACTAGTTGAGTTTGCTATGCACCCTTGTCAGGTAACTGAAACGAAGAATTTTCTTAAATAATAAAGAGATGTTCATATGTGAATGTGATAAGCCCATAATTACACACCAGAGGAAGATCTGAGTGTCAAGCATCTGATTTTATCTTATCTTCTTATTTAATATCAGTCTATCTTATCTACCAGTACCTGATTTTATCTTAATTTGTTTTCAATTTATTGTGTCATTTGTTTCATGTGTTCCTATTAAGTAGGGGCATACTGAGTAGTGATCTGATACTTATTATTTGTGATAAATCCAGATCTGCTACTCTTGAATTTCAGAGTCTGTTAACTTGCTTTTAGGGACCTATAAGTAGCTATGGGCAGTATGTAGTAATGATTATAAATCAATTTAAGTATTTTATTCTTGGAGATTCTCTTCTTGGCTATTAATTCTTCTTCGAGTGAGATCCTTGCTCTTAGAAAATTATTAGATGTTTCCTATTATTGACCTTTTACTTCTAGTCCCCTATTAATTTGGTACCAGACTCAAATTGACAAGATGATTTCTACACGTTCTTCCTATAAGCCCGATCCACAAAACCCACGTTCTACCAATGTGCCCGATCCACAACACCCAAATCCAGCCTTGCCTGAAACTTTTATTCAGCAGCTCTCTGACTTGGTTGCTCAGTTAGGCACACTCAGCACTGACATGACTTCTCTCAAGGTTTCTTCCGGCAACAACCCCCAATTTAAACCCAAGTCATGGTAACCGAGAGAAAGGCAAATTAGTAGTTCGAAGTTCAGATGATGGAAGATGAATATAACCTGCCTTGGTGGCTCAAATATCCATCAAAGCGTCTAAACACGAAAATCAAATTTCCCAAGTTTGAAGGAGGTGATCCAAGAGGGTGGATTCTAAAAGCTGAAAAGTACTTTCGCTACTACCAGACACCAGACGAGATAGAGGTGGACATTGCTGCCATGTATTTGGAGGGTGATGTGCTTGACCTTTTTGCGTGGGTTAACACTAAGCAAACTCTTCTCTACTGGGAGGAACTCATTAAGGTGTTACAAGAGCATTATGGTCTAGTATAGTTTGAAAACCTGGATGAGTATCTTTGCAGCATCAAGCAAACAAGAACGGTACAAGAGTATAGGCAGGACTTTGCTAAAAGGGCAGCTAGCGTTAAGAATTGGCCTGAATATTGTCTTTTAGGCATTTTCTTGCACTCAAAAAGGTGGAATCGTCCACTCCAGGGGCTTCTACACTCTGGCCTGATAAAGTGGTAAAGGGGTAAATCACGATTTAATCTCACTCAAATCTTTTAGGCGTTTTCTTGAATGGCTTGAAGGAGGAGTTGAAGGCGAACGTGCAAATACAAAAGCAGCGAACAATTAAAAGCGATGAGTTTGACCATTGAATATAAGGCTAAAAATCAAATTGGGCGTCGGCTTAAACCTAGCGGGTCAACCAACCTGACCCGATCTGTCATCTTCGCACGCGATATCCAATGCATCTTCTTCGGCACAAAATCTGACAACGAGCTCATGGGATATGGAGAAACAAAGGAGGGGAGAAAGGGTCTTTGTTATCAGTGCAACAAGAAGTTTCAGCCTAGTCACCGCTGCAAGTCTAGATCACTCAAAATCATGGAAATAACTGAAGAAGAGGAGCCCATAAAACTTAGATCTTATGGGAGAATCAACCCCAAAGTTAGCTTGAAGGGTGGAAGAGCTCATAAACTTATAAACTTCACTTTAGTCTCTTTTATTATCGATGTGGGACAATCAGATTGTAAAATTCCACCACGCTTCGCAATCCAGGCATCGGCGAGCTGGCTGTGCACTAGACATTTTCTAGCCCTGGGCGAACACTGCTATACCGGCGTCACCACCCACATACCCACGGACTGGCTGTACGCTAGACTTTTTCTAGCCCCAGGTAAACACTGCAATGCCGGCGTTACCACTCGTGGACGTGGCACGAGGACTTGAAAGAGTGGTATTAGCTTTGATGCCAATTGTTATAAATCTTATGGGAGAACTAACCCCAAAAGTTACCTTCAATAGTGGGAGAGCCTATAAGCCTATAAACTCCACTTCAATTTCTTTTATTACCGACGTAGGACAATTAGACCTTAACACATAACCAGATTGAATCTTACGTAGAAGACAAAACTGATTCAAAGATGCATGCTGAAATTTCTTTCCATGCGTTTTGGGTCAAACGTCAGGCGGGACTATGAAGTTGAAGGGAACACTGAAACAGAGGGAAATTTTAATTCTAGTTAACAGCGGCTCTACTCATATTTTTATATTTGAGTCTCTTATCTCTAAATTACAACTACCCACTCAATCTATACTAACTTTTGGTGTTCAGATTGGTAATGGGAGTCTCATCTGTGGCAACAAGATTTGTAAGCAGCTGCACATCCAGGTACAAGATTTAAAGATTATTGGTGACTTTTATCCTTTTGCCATTACTGGATCATATATGGTTTTGGGTATTCAATGGCTAGCTTCTTTGAATACAGTGCAAGCTAATTGGCAGCAAATGTTTATGATTTTTTGGGTTAATGGAAAGAGGTATAAACTTAAAGGAGTTGCTCGTGATTCTTCGTCTCCAACAGAGTTTAAAAGTTTAGTTAAACAAGATGAGTCCAGAGATACCTTAGCTAGCTCGCTCACTAGCCTCTTACAGGAATTTTAAATTTTATTTGCAAAGCCTACATCACTCCTTCCCTTACGCTCTCACTCTCACTCTCATGTTATTGTATTTCATCCCAATGCATAGCCTCCCAACATTTGACCTTATAGGTACCCTTATTATCAAAAGCATGAGATTGAGAAACAAATGGCTGACTTGCTATCTAAAGGCTTTATAAGGCCAAGTTCGAGTCCGTTTGCAAGTTCGGTGCTCTTGGTAAAGAAAAAAGATGGTTTATAGCAGATGTGCATAGACTACAGGGAACTCAATTATATTACAGTGCCCGATAAGTATCCTATACCTAATGTGGATGAGTTACTTGATGAGTTGAATGGTGCCGCTTATTTTTCAAAGATTGATCTTCGCTCTAGTTATCATCAAATTCGAGTGCAACCTGAAGATGTTCACCAAAAAGCCTTCCGAACTCATTATGGTCATTATGAATTTATTGTGATGCCCTTTGGCCTCACTAATACACCCTCAATATTTCAAGTGATAATGAATGAGCTTTTTCGTTTTTATTTAAGGCGTTTTGTTTTATTTTCTTTGATGATATCCTTATCTATAGTCCCTCTCTTCATCTTCATAAATTTCACTTAGAGTTGGTTTTTAAATTACTACACACTTATACATTTTTTGCAAATGTAAAAAATATTTATTTACTCTACAACAAGTGAATTTTTTAGGACATATAGTATCTAATGAAGGAATGAATGTTGATCATGAGAAAATTGATGTTGTGAAACAATGGCCCTCTTCCACAACTATTAAGGAGCTCTGAGAATTTCTTGGTCTCACAGGATACTATTGGAGATTTATGCAGAATTATAGTATTATTGCCAAGGCACTCCCCGATCTCATTAAGAAAGATGCCTTTTGTTGGAATGATTATGCTGGAGTTGCCTTTCAGAAGCTTAGAGAAGCACTAACTACGGTATCAGTTCTAAAGTTACCTAATTTTTCTTTATCCTTTACTATTGAATGTGATGCCTCTATGGAAGGGGTTGGTGTTGTATTGATGCAACAGAATCATCCTATAGCTTATTTCAGCAAAGGATTCTCTAATTGCAACTGATACAAGTCAACCTATGGACAAGAATTGTTGGCTTTGGTTCTTGTTGTCCAAAAGTGGAAACATTACTTACTTGAAAGGCATTTTTATGTTACGACTGATCACAACAGTCTTAAATACTTGCTTGAGCAAAAGAATTCTACAAACTCTTAGCAGCAGTTTATTCTAAAGTTGCTACCTTTTTGATTTCACTATATTATATAAGGTCGGGAAGGACAATGCTGCAGCTGATGCATTCTCTCGAAAACCATAATAAGTTGAATTTTAAAATTTAATTATCTCCGTGCCTTTGGATTATTTGGGTTTGCAGGAAGCTTATCTGCAGGATAATTAGACTAAGAGTCTCATAACTGACCTGCAAAAAGATTCATCTTGATACTTAATTTTCTGTGGTGAGCCAATAAACTCTTTTATAAAGGCAAGTTGGTTATTCCTTCAATTTCTCACTTAAGGTCTACTTTGTTAGCTGAGGCATATAAGACTCCTACTAGTGGTCGTGGAGGTTATTTGAAGAGTAAAGAGGCTCTCGGATCAGTTCTATTGGCCTCACATGAAGAGAGATGTCAAACTTCATGTTCAACAATGTTTGATTTGCCAAAGCAACAAGTATGAAACCCTCGCCAACAGGTTTGCTACAGTCTTTGCCTATTCTAGAGAGGATTTGGGAAGATATCTCAATGGATTTCATAGTTGGCTTACCCAAGTCTAATGGGGTTGACACTATTCTAGTAGTGGTTGATCACTTGAGTAAGTATGGCCATTTTTTACTCTCTCCCTTCCATTTACAACAAAAACAGTGGCTGAAGTCTTTTGTAAAGAAGTTGTACGCTTGTATGGCATACCTCGTTTGATAATTTCATATCGAGGTCCCATTTTCTTAAGCTCTTTCTAGAAGGAATTATTTTACCTTAGCCAAACCAAGTTAAGAATGAGCACTTCCTATCATCCTCAAATGGACGGTCAAACAGAGGTGGTTAACAGGTGTTTGGAAGCTTACTGATGCGGAACAGTTAGCTTTGGATTACATGGAAGATCCTAAACGCGGCAAGGTTTGCGGCAGGATGCGAAAAAAGGCTTAAATCTTGCATATGAAGTTCGTTCGTGACCTATGATACCTTTTCGGAAAGGATTTCGCGAGACAGACAGCTTTTAAAAATGCATCGAAGGGCTATAGGCCTCAATGCAAAGTTCAACGGCCAAATTCCACTGTTTAGGGGCCCAATTTTGCATTTTTTTAATTAAAGACTATTTTGCTATTTTCGGTCTTTTATTTTCCTATTCTTGTTAGGATTCGGATTAGGGTTTTTTTTTGCCATTATAAATAGGCCTTATTTATGTTTTCTTAGGCATGAATTTTTCAGATCACAAATTTCATTCTAGAATTTGGCTTTGCCTTTCTTTCAAGATTGTTTTTCGTTTTTATTTATATTTTCGTCCAATCAAACGGCATTGATTAAACTCCTGAACGGAGTCTAAACGTTCTTGTTCCATTTATAACTTCCGTTCTGTGTCAGTAGGTATCAGAGCCTATCCTCCATGGCCGCCAATTACGAAGAACGACTTACTAACTTAGAAACATCCGTGGCAAACTTATCCGATCAAATAGCAGAAATAAGACAGATGCTGGGAGAGCAGTTAAACCTAGGAAGGATTAGCCATCCTCCTAAGGCGGCAATTCCTAGGGTTGCAGATCCGTAACCAGTTTATGGAGGACCACCAGATCATATTAGAGTAGTTCAGAATTACAGGGGTCGTGAAAATCAAAATGATGGCTACAAAATCAAAGTAGATCTTCAAAATTTTAATGGTACATTGGATGTAGAAGCTGTTTTAGATTGGTTAGTGGAGGTTGAAAGATTCTTTGAGATTATGGATATGGAAGAAGAACGTAGGGTTCCTATTGTGGCTTACAAATTGAAGGGAGGTGCAGCAGCGTGGTAGACTTCTGTCCAGAATGAGCGCTATCGCAGACAACATCTACCTATTCGAAACTAGTTGGATATGAAGCTTATGATCCAACAAAGATTCTTACCTAGTGATCACGTACAGGTACTGTAGAACTGTTATCATGATTGCACGCAAGGAAGTAAAAAGGTGGATGAGTATACAGAAGAGTTTTTGAGGCTGCAAGCAAGATGTGATAATTGTGAAAACGAAGCGCATCAGGTAGCTCATTACCAGAGGGGGTTGAATCATGAAATTCGGTGTATGATGGGTGTTGCAGCAATTTTCACATTAGCAGATGCTATTGAGATGGCGAAGCGGGCTGAAGAGCGTGTTGAATGGCAGCCTCGACAACAGTATAATTGAAATTTAAATTACCAAAATTCAGGTTCGCAAGGCAGTCAGCCATATTGAGGGTATTACGGTGGGTAGTCTTCTAGGGCTAGAAATTCTGGAAGTAATCATAATGCTATGGAAGAGAAGAAAGACAACAAGGTTAAGGCACATGAAGCGGACAGAAGTAGAACCAATCCTTATAAAAAACCAACTGGAAGCACCTGTTATCGTTGCGGAAAGTCGAGGCATACATCAAATAATTGTTTAGAAGGAAGAGCATCCATTAATCGTCGACAAGTTAATGTGATTGAGGAGGTAGTTGACTGTGAAGAAGAAGCAGATGGGGATGAAGGTTCAATTGCTGGCTCGGAAGATGGAGAAGTGACTTTTGTGGTGAAAATTTTTTTATGTTCTCCAAAACAGGAAGGAGAGATGCAAAGGAGGAAGATATTCCAAGCAAAATGTCGAGTGGGAGAAGCGGTTTGTAGATTGATCATAGATAGTTGCAGTTGTGAGAATCTAATCGCAAAACAGTTAGTGGAGAAACTGCAGTTGACCACTCAACCTCACCCTTCACCGTACAAGGTTGGGTGGATCAAGGAGGGACCAACGATCGAAGTAAACACGATCTGCAGTGTTTCTATTTCAATCGGTAAACACTATGCTGAATCTGTTATTTGTGATGTTGTGGATATGGATGCTTGTGGAGTTTTGTTAGGACGTCCTTGGCAGTATGATGTTGATGCTGGACACAGAGGGAAGGAGAACTCATACAGGTTCACCTGGAACGCGAAGAAGATCATTATTTTGCCTTCTGGATCAGTGAAACCTTCTAAAGTGGAAGGGCAGGATGTTGCTAAGGGTTTGCAGGATGTGACCCTGTTACTTAGAAAGAAAATTAAAGAGGACGAGACACCAACAGAGAAGGAGATACTATCTTTACCAAAACCCATCAAAGAACTGCTGGAAGAATTCCCTACCTTAGTTGAGGAGCCATCAACACTCCCACCTTTAAGGGATATTCAGCATCAGATTGATTTCATTCCGGGTTCTACATTGCCTAATCTGCCCCATTACAAGATGAGCCTAAAGGAGAGTGAAATTCTGCAAGAACAGGTGGAAGAATTGTTGAAGAAGGGAAACATCCGTGAGAGCATCAGTCCTTGTGGAGTTCCTGCGTTACTGGTATTGAAGAAAGACAGTAGTTGGAGAATATGCGTAGATAGCAGAGCCATCAATAAAATTACTGTTCAATATCGTTTTCCTATTCCTCGCTTGGATGACATGCTGGATCAGCTATCTGGTTCTATAGTTTTCTCAAAGATTGATCTTAAAAGTGGCTAATATAAGATTCGGATGAAGGAGGGAGATGAATGGAAGACAGCCTTTAAAACTAAGGAAGGCTTATATGAGTGGCTGGTTATGCCATTTGGGTTGACGAATGCACCAAGTACATTCATGCCACTTATGAACCAGGTTCTACGCCCTTTCTTACGCAGATTTGTGGTTGTTTATTTTGATGATATCTTAATTTTTAGTCGCAGCATTAAAGAGCATGTACAACACCTTCGAGAAGTTATGAGAGCTTTAAAAGGAAATGTGTTGTTTATCAACCTGAAGAAGTGCACATTTATGACAGAAAGAGTTTTGTTTCTTGGCTATATTGTTAGCTCAGAAGGGATTCATGTAGATGACAAGAAAGGAGAAGCAATTCGAAACTGGTCCATTCCCAAAAGTATTACGGAAGTTCGCAATTTTCATGGACTTGCTACTTTTTACAGGAGGTTTATCAAAAAATTTAGCAATATTGTGGCTCCAATTACTGATTGTTTGAAGGAGAGAGTTCAGAAATTTAAATGGACTGAAGCCGCCAACAAAAGCTTCGAGGAGATTAAAGATAAGCTTACTTCTGCACCTATTCTTGCTTTACCTGATTTTGATAAATTGTTTGAGGTTGATTGTGATATGTGTGGTGTTGGAATTGGAGGTGTTTTATCTCAATGTGGTAGGCTCGTTGCATTTTTTAGTGAAAAGTTGAATGAAGCTAGGCAAAAGTGGGGTACTTATGAGCAAGAATTTTATTCAATTTTCTGAGCCTTCAAGACGTGGGAACATTATCTTATAGTGCGAGAGTTCATTGTCCATACAGATCATAAATCATTAATTCATTTGCCGACTCAGAAGCATGCAAACAAGATGTAGGTGCGATGGGCAACCTATATGGGAGTTTTTAATTATATCATCAAATACAAGACTGGTGTTACAAATAAGGTCGCAGATGCATTGAGTAAAAGAGCAACTTTATTGGTTACAGTGAGTTAAAAGGTCATGGGATTTGAGTATCTGAAGGATCTTTATGCTGAGGATGTAGATTTCGCGGAGATATGGCAGCAAGTACAAAATCGTGAACCTACTAATGAGTTTATGATACATGAAGGTTTTCTTTTCAAAGGAAACAGGTTGTGTATTCCTTATTCCTCATTGCAAGAATTGTTGATTCGAGAAATTCATGAATGTGGTCATCTAGGTCTTGACAAGACTATTGCAGGGTTGGAAGAGCGTTACTATTGGCCACAGCTGAAGAGAGAAATAGGGAAGATGGTTCAAAAATGTCGAGTTTGTCAAACACAGAAGGGTC
>JAOQMS010000009.1:23077746-23089316 GCA_027563885.1 Erythroxylum longipes | reverse complement strand
ATTATTATTATTATTATTATTATATGTTCTATGTTTTCTATTAGAGTTATAAACTTATTTGTAGAATTAAATATCTAAAATCTAAATTCTTATGAGAATATTCAATGAAATACTAAAATATATAATATTCATACGCATTTTTTTTAAAGTCATGTCCTTATAAGTTATTTTACACATAAACAACTAATATTCAATAACTAATTTTACTAAACATCTTTAACAAACAGATAATACAATCCGCTGGTCAAATAAGCTGATATTAATCAGCTATCAGTTAAAATCAGATTAATATCAGCCGATTTGACCAGTAGATTACATTAGCTGTTTGTTAGAGATGTTTGGTAAAATTAGTTGTTTACAGCTGATAGAATCAACTAACGACTAATAAAATCAGTTGATAGCTAAACAGGGTCAAAGAAAGACCTATATCTTCTAACCAACTTGAAAATCAAATATCAAACACCAAGAGTTATCAATACTTACATAATTTTGAAGAATGGAATTGTAGTAAAAGAGTTATAATTCATTTTAATTTTAAAAATAATTAATTAAACAGTAGAGACAATTTGAAATATGTAATTATCACTTAAATTGAATATATTACTTAATTTTAAATTATTAATTTATTAAATAATTTATTTAAAATATATAATTTATAAATTATTACACGTGTATGCAATATTGGACAGTTTCGGTAACATAGGTACAAAAAAGTCCAAAAGTAAATGGACCTCGACATGTCAGTGTGACTTGTCTCCAAAACTGTATATTTTCTACCTGCTCCATAGTAAAAAGACTGAGACACCCCATAACCTAGCTAGTTAAGAATCCATTTACCAGGTTGTTGCACAACAAACTTGTTTTTCTAAACCCAAAATTTACCAACGAATCAACATCTAAAGCCACCTTAAAGCAAGCCTAAAGAGGGGATCATGCCCCATAATGGAGCCTAAGCTTGGAGACATTGGTACATGGGAAAATAAAAGGCAAATCTACCAAGTTTGACTATTGAATGGGTTAAAAGCCACCGAAGGAGCAGACATGATGATGGGAATGCATGGAAGCACGGAGCTGTAATAGGGAAGAATGTGTTAGAGCCTAAGAACAACCCTATGACTTTATGAAACTTATCGAAAGAAAAAGGAAATTTTTGCTTAATTTGCCTGCAAGATCAAACAAAACCAGTGAGGTTTCGAGACCAAAAAGTCATCGGAGCAAGAGAAAGTTGCTAAGATGGCCAATCTAAGCAAGCCTGTGGTATGGGTGGTGGGAGACATTTGCTTTCTCTTTTCCCTTCAAACATACCAACTTGCTTCTTTAAGGCATTTGTCGTTTCTTTAGGTCCAAGCAAAGATTTCTTGTGTCCCCTTTTCATGTAGACGTAAAAAGAGGAGGATTATTGGAAACGTGGATTTTACTTACACGTGAGGGAGAGATTTGTTGAATCAAAATAAAAAGAAAAGATACATATATGATGAATGGTAAATTCTTTTTCACTGTCTTTTCTTCCCTTAACCACATTTTCCTTGTGTTCCTCAACCTGGGCAGATTGCATGTCTCCAATGCAACATGCCAGGATTTCGTGTTCCCCTATCACATCATGTATCATCAACTGATCCTTTCATTATTACCAGCTAACACTTGTCAACTATCTTGCCCTTCAATTACAATCTTTCTTAGATTGTACGAGAGAATCACATCATTAATGCTATGAATAATAATTAACTTCTCAACGATTTTTTTAAATATAAAACTCTAAAATTATTGTTATTGATCTAAAGCATCAAAACTATTAAAATATATGTATTTTTACCAAAATTTAATAAAATTTAATATTAAAATTAATATAGTATAATTATATAAATTTTATTATTGTTGAAGAATTAATTAAAAATTTTCTTGACTCCGAAAATTTTCATATAGTAAAATTCCTAAGATAATCTTTTAGATATAATTTTAATATTTTTTTATCCTAAAAAAATTAAAAGTTTATATTAAAATAATTTGATAAAATTTAATAAAAATAAAATTTTGATATCGCAAAATATCTTTTAAGTATTTAAAACAACAAAATTATATGGCTTACATGTTTTTTTGATGACCGATTCCTTCAGAATTTAATAATTTGAAACATCTGTCCTCTCACAGTGCGAATTGTATTTCCTGACAAAACGAACTTTCTTTGGTTCTTTTGGATTATGTGGAGATCACAAAGAGTCGTCCATATTTTTATAGCTAGGCCTAGGCCAAGTCAAGTTTCCATGTTTTTCCTGCAAGCAGAAGCATCCAATGCCTACTTTCTGTTGATTATGCAGATTCTATATAAATATGGAGTGCGCAAAAGTACATATATTATATATATTATGTATGTGTCGCTTCGTAGAACAACATAAAGTCTTACAACTACCAACACGCTTAATTATGCAACTGTAGGCAGGGCCTACATGCGAAGCACGATAATCCAATCCATTGAACATTTATGTGTGGTAACTTCAATGTCTGTTTTTTTGTTTTTCTCTGAGAAGAAGGTCCCAAATTTCAAAGCCTTTGTACCCTCTTTATATGTCCATTATCTTGTCTAAATACACTTCTCCTACTGCACAGTCGTGGTCAATCATATTATCACATTTTGATTCAACCAAGAGGCGTATAGTAGTTCAATTACGTTCTTATACTACTGTGAAGCTGTGAATATAGACAGTATTAGTAGGAACCTGAGGGATATTTTTTATCTGTGCACATGAACCACATTGAATTTGTATCAAGCTTCCAACAGAAATCATGACAACCTAAGTCGGCTCTTACTTTGACACGTGCAGCTGTCGGCTACGTCGACGACATATCAGATCAGGCCAATCAGGAAGTGCGTTCCCCTTCCACTAGATTTATGTATGTATTATCTATCTATCTATATATTATGTTTCATCATCCTCTATAGATTTTAAACAGAAGGTGGCGGCTCAATTTTGCTTCAAAACAATGGGCGGAGGAGCTGCAAGCAGTTCTTCGTCGTCTCTTGAAAGCAGCAATTGTCCTTCTTCGTCAACTAACTCATCTTTTTCTCACCTCAAGAGAGACTTGAGCACAGATCTTCGGCTAGGACTTAGCATCTCAGCTTGTCAACAGGAAGACCCTTCAATGCCAAGGTATAAATATACTATATAGCCAACTATTCGAATCTTTAGCGTTGCTTGTTGAATCCATTTGTAAGTATTTGACCTTGGTTGATGGTTTCATGTTAGCGGCCAACCTTCGGATTGGCCTCCGATCAATCCATTTCTGAGGCAGGCATTAGCAGCAGAAGAAACTGAGTGCAACAGTGCCACGTTCTTTGTTAAAGTGTATATGGAAGGCATTCCTATTGGGAGGAAACTCAACCTTTTAGCCCATGATAATTACTATGACTTGATAAGAACTCTTGACAACATGTTCAACACTACGATTCTGTGTTGAGTAACTTAAAATATCTCTCTCTCTTCTGTACTGATCTGTTGGATTAGTTGATTTCTGAGGATAAAGTGTGTTATCGAGCTCAGCTGTTGTTATTCAAACAGGGGCTGATATGGAAGGTGAACAAACTGATCGATGTCACGTTTTAACTTATGAAGACAAAGAAGGGGATTGGCTAATGGTTGGTGACGTTCCCTGGGAGTAAGTATCTTCTCTCTAGTTCTTTGTTTCATGTAGCCAACTGACAACTAAACAGTTGTTATCACTTAAGGATCTTGTTCCTTTTCCAGGATGTTTCTATCCTCCGTGAGGAGATTGAAGATCACACAAGTGACTGATTTTGGTTCAGGATAATCCAATATGGGATGGTTTTTGTTTTTGATATACTAGCAGTTGACTATGTTGAGAATCACAGATGTACATTCCTATTTGACTGTTGCCTGCAAATATTTCTTACAATGGCTATCGGAAAATCTTATTCTGTCTTGGTAAAACAATAGTACTAGATCTAACCACTTAAGCAAAATCTACAGAAGATTGATTTAATCAGTTCCTAGTTTTGATATTGCAAGATCTGATGAAAAATAGATTGCTCAACATTCCATAATTTTCCACATTCAGTTCCTTCCATTGGTGCCGCTAGTCAATCCTGCCTTGTGCAAGGTAGATGAAAGTTTCCGAACCGAGCCTAAACTGGATCCTGAAGATCTAAGTATACACTTACAGGATGTTCTGTGTTAGAAACCAACTTAACAACATGAATATATTGAAAGATCGTACACGAAGCGGAAACCAAAAAAAATTGTTGTAATCTTAAATTTATTTATTACATTTAATAATCATATTCATCGCAAGAATATGCAAATAATAAATACCTGAAATTTACGAGGATTAATCGGCAATGGATTTCAAAAATACGAAGTCTCTCTACACTCTAAGAAATCGAAGGAAGCAGTAATTTCACAAACTTTCCAATTTTACTGTGGACATCTCTAGCACAAACAAAAACAAAAGCAATAAAAAACGAAATAATAAAAAGTAACAGAAATTTGGTAACGCAGCTCGGCACACCTTGCCTACATTTGCGGGGCCCTTACTTAGCTTAATCACTTTCACCGAAGTACAATAGATTTACCCAAGATTTTACTGAGCCGACACCACTCAACTCTTGATATTATTTCTCAACCTCACTTCTCGTGAAAGAATTTCACACCCAATAATACGACCGACTCGTGTTAATCTCAACAGAGAATTATTCTAAACTACTTTTAATTAAACGACAATTATTAAAAATAACTCAATTAATAAATCAACTAAGAATAAAAACAGAATGCACTTAAGACAGAAAAGAAGACAACTTCTCAATCGGTTCAGCTCCTCTGTAATAGATCTAGAAGTTGTCGCAACTATAATGGGCTAATTCACATAAACACCAACACAAAACCACAGCTGCACCAATAACACATTCACCAATCAAAGTATTCGCAGACCATAAAGAAATCAATTAATAATCGTTGCTCTCATCATCATCATTCTGCGCAAAAATAACTATTGTTTTCTGTGTAGAAAAAAGTTGATCACTTTTGCTATATAGATTTTTCATGGCTTGCGTGATTTTTTACAAGAGAAGTAGAAGATGGGGAGATTACATATGGAGCCAGTAGCAGGGTTAGATGTTGTTGGTGCCCTCAAAGATCTTGCAACTTACCTTTATCTTATATTCCCAAAAATCACGTAAGCTTCGTTTCTTTCATATATAATTAATACCCACTACACTCTTCATTAAACCAACACCAAATCCATCTCTGCCACACCACTTCAGCTATGTTTCTTTGTAGTCTTCAATTAACGCACATTGGAGATAGACTTCTACTGTGGATACAATCCATCAAACGATGAGAGTCCCGCTACAATCATGCGACCGACACTTCAAACACGCAATAACCTCATCCCTTTGATATTCTTCAATCCACAAAAAGAACACAAACCTGCAGCAACACTATTTAGTTACCAACATGTCCACCAATAAAAACAAAATCCAGCAATAAAATAATTCTAATATCACCATGTTGATAGACCCCAATGCAGTGTAGAATTCCTACAAGTTTTATCTTATATGTCCAATTAAAATGCCAAAACTAAATACTTAGATATATAACATATATCCTAACAATTTCCCACTTTTTGGCATTGTTTGTCACAAATATGAAACTCCCCTTAAATAACATAATTGGAGATATAAGTATCAAATTAACAATTCATATGACAAATACTTCCCCTTAATCAAACATCAAGTTCCAAAGAACATCAAGTTTATTCAATCATCCAAATTTCTCCTCCTTGGGACAAAAAGATGCCAGAAAGAACGACAAATAGTCACGCATATACCTTAAAATCTCCCCCTGAATGGAACATTCTCCATAAACAATCTAATGTCTCTCCCTTGAGACAAAACAATATCAAAAGACATAATCATAATAATCAACAATAAATGCAGCGGAAGAATCATACACACCAAGATGATAATTTACTACCATTCAAAACACCAAGAGATATGCCTGAAAGAGAGAGAGATACTCGAGAGTGAGACCCATACAGATGAGAGAGCTAAAGAGTCTTCGGTACAGCCAAATAGAAGTCACAATGTAAACTACTAAAAAGATGGGATGATAATGGCAACATAGGAACTAAAGAAGACAATTTCTTTAACTTTTCTTTTAAAAAACAATAAAAAAAACTTCAAAAAAGTAAAGAACACAGTCCCTGTGTCCCTCGAAGAAATTCAAACCTTGGCTTATTTCTCATCACATTATCTCGGTCATCAACTATCTGATTGATTTCTTCATTTGAAGTAACTGACTTATACTCAGTCTGAACAGTTGCTTCATAAGTAGTAACTAACTGTGAATCTGGACACTTTTTGTTTTTCCTTCACTACGTCTTTGTACTTATACTTCACACTTTCTAACCCAAGAGTGCTTCGGTAACATGGGTTGCTGCTGGAAATTTAATGGAGAGTGTCTAGATTTTCGGTTTTGACCCATTTGAAACATAATTTGTAACATCTTGTAGCATCTCGGCCTTATATGCCCAATAACTCCACAAAAATGACACGTGGGTATGAATCTTCGAATATTTCTCGATGTTCCTTCTTCTCTGATAGATCTGGATATATCATTTTTCTTCTCATTCACCGTATAGCATTCCCCTTATAACCAATGCCTTGAAGATCCCCTTTAAACTTACCAATTTCGATCAACTTTTCTAACTTTTATGTGCCTCCATTCAACATTCTAAAGCCATTTTCAGTACTTGCTAACTTCAGTCTGGTTTCACCAAGCTTGTCTAAAACTACCACCAATTTTTTTCTAACTCTTGGATGGTGTTCTTCATAGAGAGATTCTCTTCCTTCAATCTTTCATTCTTTCTATTAACATATAGTATACTTGTTGCACTTGCCAAATCTATCCTTTGTACATTCCAAATTTATCTCCTTCTTTTCCTCCATCACTGATCAATGTTTATCAGTAATTGTATAGACTAACGGCTACATATCCCTGACATATCTCCGTTAACCTTGTATAGCCTAAACGGTAGGATTGTTGTATTCTATTTAAAGGTACATGAATCAAATATCTGTTAGTTGGCTTCTTTCATATCAGTTTCGATATCTTCTATTTTTATATCTTCACAAGGTATCAGAGCAGAACCATGGCGGAAGAGACTAGCATCAACACACTTTCATCATAATCAACAAGGAGGGATGCTAATATGCAGACCTCTATTGACATGGATTCTCCTTATTTCCTTCATCCTTCTGACATCCCCGGAACCATGTTTGTAATATGTGTTCTGAATGGGGATAATTATTCTACCTGGAGAAGAGCTATGCAAAATGTCCTCCATGCCAAAAACAAAATACCATTTATAGATAGCACACTTGACAAACCGAATCCAACGTCTTCTGATTATTCCTCTTGGACAAAGTGTAATTCCATGTTCATTTCATGGATCTTCAATGCACTCTCACGAGATCTCCATGACAGCGTTGCATATGCGGAGACAGCACGAGAACTATGGTTGGATCTAGAAGAACGCTTTTCGCAAGGGAACGCAGCACGCATTCATCAAATCAAAGAGGATATTTACTTGCTTCAACAAGATAATAAGTCTGTTGTATCATACTATACAAAATTTAAGGCCTTATGGGATGAACTTCAAATGTTTGACAAACTTCCTAGATGTAGTTGTGGCGTGGGAAAAGAATTTGCCATAGCAAGAGAGCAGAAGAAAGTCCATCAGTTTCTCCTTGGACTTAATGACGAGTTTAAAACGGTACGTTCTCAGATATTGAATTCAGATACTCTTCCTTCTCTTAGCAGGGTTTATGCTATAGTAATCCATGAGGAGAAACAACATGGTTTAATTAGAAATCGTGTTCCAATCGTGGAAGCCACAGCTCTTTCCGCCAAGGTTAATCCTAGCAATTTTAGAACCTCATATCGTAATCAAAAACGATGTGAGCATTGCAATAACTCAGGAAATATAAAGGATGAGTGTTTTCAACTAATCGGATATCCTCCCAATTGGAAACAAAGACGTAAGAATGAACAAAGCAGGACCAGATTCACATCTGGAAATGGCAATTTTTCTGCTGCCGATAATGCCTTCAACTCAAGGACTCGATCTCATTTGGCTCTCGCAGCCACAGTCCATGCAAGCACAACTCATTCAGCTACCACATCCGGAAGCAATAATGATCCTTCACCTATATCAGGGCTTTCAATGAGTCAATACAATCAATTAATGCAGCTCCTTGATGGGAACTCCTTAAATTTGGCCAACTGCGCTGGTAAGCCAATTCCCAACTCTACTACATGGATAATCGATAGTGGTGTTTCTGATCACATGGTTAGATCAAAAGACATGCTAGATGATGCAAATTATATACAATATCACTCAACTATTAGTATACCGAATGGCAATATCATACATATTACTCACATTGGCAATACTACCTTATCACCTAACATTAAACTCTCTAACGTCTTATGCATACCGGAGTTTACATGTAATCTATTGTCAGTAGCAAAAATCACTAAACACCTCAATTGTGCTGTTATTTTTTTTGTTGATTTTTGCATTTTTCAGGACCTCAAAACGAGGAAGCTGATTGGATTGGGTAAATTAAAAGATGGAGTTTACCAATGCACTTTTCATCAACATTCTGCTGCTTTTTCTCATGCTTCTAGTACCGACCTTTGGCATCAACGTCTAAGACATGCATCTCTTCCTAAGATCAAGCAGATTTCTGCTCTTAATATCACTATTCCATCTCAATTTGTTTGTGATATTTGCCATAGGTCTAAACAATCTCGGTTGCCCTTTTATTCTAGTAATAATAAAAGTACTCATTGTTTTTCTCTTATACATTGCGATATTTGGGGACCTTATGCTACACTTTCTTTGAGTGGTTCGCATTTTTTTCTCACTTTGTTGATGATTATTCACGTTGCACTTGGGTATATCTTATGCGTTATAAGTCTGAAACATACAAATATTTAACCTTATTTTGCCAAATGACTAAAACTCAATTTTCTCTTAATGTTCAAAAGATACGTAGTGATAATAGTGGAGAATTTACTTCGCATGCTCTAAAAGATTTTTGCTTAACTACTGGTATCGAGTTACAAACTTCTTGCGCATATACACCTCAACAAAATGGTATGGTTGAGCGCAAACACAGACACATACTTGACGTAGCTCGTGCATTACGTTTTCAAGCCAATCTCCCACTTTGTTTTTGGGGAGAATGTGTACTCACCGTAGCCTACTTAATCAACCTCATGCCTACACCACTGTTATCAGGTAAAACTCCATATGAAATTCTCACTGGTAAAACACCCCATTATGATCATCTTCGCGTTTTTGGTTCGCTATGCTATGCTCATAATTATTCCTTACCTCGTGATAAATTTGCTTCTCGTGCATCCCGTTGTATTTTCATTGGTTATCCATATGGTAAGAAAGGCTATAAGTTATATAATTTGCATACAAATCAGAGTTTCGTTTCACGAGATGTCATTTTTCATGAACATATGTTTCCTTTCTCCACTAATCCCACACCCCAGCCATCAACTACCGTGATACCCCTACCATTATATGAAAATGAAATTGACATCGAGATTCCCACTACATCATCAACCCCAACTATTTTTACAAATATAGAAACCCCTACAAATGAGATTGAAACTACTTTTACAAACACCATTCAACATACTCCTCCTGCTAGACCACAACGCACACGTCAACTTTCCACTAAGCTCCAAGGTTTTTCTTATGATATTCTCGCATCCTTGGCTCCTCCCTCAACCGCTAACGCAGGTATTGCTTATCCTCTCTCTTCTGTAATTTGCTATGATCATTTCTCTCCCTCACATCGTACTTTCTTAGCGGCCATCTCCTCTATAGATGAGCCTTCCTCATTTTCTCAGGCATCCAAAGATCCTCGCTGGCAAGAGGCAATGCGTGTAGAAATTGCTACACTTGAGGCCAATAACACATGGACACTAGACACTTTCCCCCAAGAAAACGAGCTATTGCTTCAAAATGGGTATACAAAATTAAATATAAAGTTGATGGCACTATCGAGCGATTCAAAGCCCGTTTGGTTGCTAAAGGATTTACTCAAATCGAAGGTGTGGACTACCATGAAACCTTTGCCCCAGTTGCTAAGCTCGCTACCGTTCGCTGTCTCTTAGCTCTTGCATCCATTCGTAATTGGGACTTGCACCAACTCAATGTGAATAATTCTTTTTTGCATGGTGATCTTGATGAGGAAATCTACATACAAGTTCCGCAAGGTTTTCGTCATCCTAATGATTCTCGTGTATGTAGGCTACGTAAATCTCTCTATGGTCTTAAACAAACTTCATGGCAATGGTTTGCCAAGCTCACGTCCTCCTTGCTTACTCTTGGTTTCAAACAATCATGAGCTAATCACTCCTTATTCACATCACTCAATAATGGGAATTTCATAGCCGTCCTCACCTATGTAGATGATATTATCATTGCGGGAAATACTACCAGCCACATTCATGCACTTAAAATGACGCTTCACCGTCAATTCCATATCAAAGACTTAGGCCCTTTGAAGTACTTCCTTGGCCGTGAAGTGGCTAGCACCTCTGCAGGTATTGTCATTTCACAACGTAAATATGCTTTAGACATTTTGCAGGAAACAGGACTACTCGAGGCCAAACCTGTAACCTTCCCACTAGAGCAAAAGCACCAATTGTCAGCTGAATCAGGCACCTTGTTAGAGGATCCTTCCCAATATCGTCATCTCGTTGGAAGATTACTACACTTGACTATTACGCAGCCTGACCTCAGATACTCTGTTCAACTGCTCAGTCAATTTCTTAATGCACTAAGACAACCTCATCTTGATGCTGCCAAGAAAGTCCTTCGTTACATTAAGAACTCCTGGCCAAGGCATTCTTTTGTCTAGTTCAAGTGCTCTTCAACTCAATGCCTATTCTGACTCTGACTGGGCAAGCTGCCCCACAACACGACGATCCACGATGGGATACCTTATCTACTTAGGCCACTCTCCCATCTCTTGGAAGTACAAGAAGCAAACAACTATTTCACGGTCCTTCGCAGAAGCAGAATACCGTGCTATGGCCCATACCACCAGTGAATTATTATGGCTACGACATCTTTTTGCAAACTTGTCTCTTTCTTTTCCCACAGCAGCACAACTCTATTGCGATAATCAGTCTGTTATGCACATCGCAGTTAATCCTGTCTTCCATGAACACACCAAACATATTGAGATAGATTGTCATTTTATTTGCGATCATATCCAAGCTGGAGACATAAAAACCACCCACCTATCATCCAAACACCAACCCGCTGACCTCCTCACCAAAGCACTTGGACGTAATCAATTTCATTCCCTTCTATCCAAGTTGGGCATTACGGACCTCCATGCTCCAACTTAAGGGGGTGTATTAACATATAGTATACTTGATCCACTTGCCAAATCTATCCTTTGTACATTCCAAATTTATCTCCTTCTTTTCCTCCATCACTGATCAATGTTTATCAGTAATTGT
>JAOQMS010000009.1:23060162-23077646 GCA_027563885.1 Erythroxylum longipes | reverse complement strand
TTTTTCGTACATTAATTCGTAAGTCTCATAAATGTTCTCCTTTTTATCACCTGAACCACTTTCATCACTGTCATAATTTGAGATCAAAGCTTTGAGCTAGTATAAGTTTTTTCCGAAATTTCTTGATTTACTCAAATTTTCATCTTGAGTTGCTTCCTTCTCGGTTACTGTTAAACAAGTAACTGGACTTTTGCTATGTAAAGTAACTAACGCATTACAATTAGCGATTTCTTTTTTACTACCATATTCACTCTTAGATTCATTCTTACTCCAAGTGCTAGTAAAGGATTTTCCTTTTATCTTCTTCAAAGTATTAGCACATTCGGCTTGAATGTGCCCGAAACCTTGACACTCATGACATTTGATTCTCTTCACCTTCCTTTCACGCTTTTGAGTTTTAACTTGTAATTCTCATCCTTTATTTTTTTTCTTGCTTACCCTTAAAAGATTCGTTTCAAAATTTGTAAGAATTCTGATTACCTTCTCTAATGACAGATCATTGTTATCGTGGGCTTCCTCTATTGCTGCAATTTTTGGAATAAATCTTGGAGGTAGTGATCTCAGCGTCTTCTTAACAAATTTCTGATCGGAATATTTCTTTCTGAGTTGATGCGCCTGATTTGCTATATCTCGCAATCTTTCATGAAATTCCCCAGTGGTTTCATTTTCATCCATCTTCAGTTCTTCAAATCTCACAGCTAACATCTGTAGTCTTGATGCTATCACCGATTTGAACCCTTTATGAATAGTCTGCAAAGCATCCTACACTTCTTTAACCGACTCACAGGCCGATATCATTAAGAAATATCCTTCATCAACAGCACTAAAAATTGCATGCATTGCTTGTGAATTTCCAAGCGCACTTTCTTCTTTATCTCTTGTCCATTCAGCCGGATCTTTTCGAATAGCTTCTCCTTTGTCATCAGTGGTCATCGGATACATCCACCCATGTATTACCGAGTGCCAAGATTTTGTCCCCTGAGCTTGGATGAAGACTCTCATACGTGCTTTCCATGCAGAATAGTTAGATCCATCCAATAGCGGTGGTCTGGTGATCGATGCTCCCTCTCTAGTAGCCATGTTCGCAAAACTAGGATCTGCACCAACTTGCTACCAAGTTATGAATCGGTGACCTCGCTCTGATACCAATTGAGAAACCAAAGGGGGTAGTAGTTTCGCAAACTTTTCAATTTTACTGTTGACATCTCTAGCGTAAACAAAAACAAAAGCAATAAAAAACAAAATAATAAAAGCAACAAAAATTTGGTAACGCAGTTCGGCACACTTTGCCTATATCTGCGGGGGCCTCACCTAACTTAATCACTTTCACCAAAGTACAATAGATTTACCCAAGGCTTTACTAAGCCGATACCACTTAACCCTTGACACTATCTCTCAACCTCACTTCCCGTAAAAGAATTTCACACCCAATAACTTGACCGACTCGTGTTACTCTCAACAGAGGATTTTTCTAAACTAATTTTAATTAAACTACAATTAATAAAAATAACTCAATTGATAAATTAACTAAGAATAAAAACAGAATGCTCTTGAGATATAAAAGAAGACAACTTTCCAATCGATTCAGCTCCTCTGTAATAGATCTGGAAGTCGTCGCAACTATAATGGGCTGATTCACATAAACACCAGCACGAAACCACAGTTGCACTGATAACACATTCACCAATCAAAGTATTCATAGACCATAAAGAAATCAATTAATAATCGTTGCTCTCATCATCATCATTCTGCGCAAAAACGGCTGTTGTTTTCTGTGTAGAAAAAAGTTGAGCACTTATGCTATATAGATTTCTCCTGGCTTGCATGATTTTTTACAAGAGAAGTAGAAGATGGGGAGATTACATATGGAGCCAGTAGCAGGGTTAGAAGTCGTGGGTGCCCTCAAAGATCTTGCAACTTACCTTTGTCTTATATTCCCAAAAATCACATAAGCTTCGTTACTTTCATATATAATTAATGCCCACTACACTCTTAATTAAACCAATACCAAATCCATCTATGCCACACCACTTCAGCTATGTTTCTTTTTAGTCTTCAATTAACGCACATTGGAGATAGACTTCTACCGAGGATACAATCCCTCAAACGATGAGAGTCCCACCACAACCATGCAACCGGCACTTCAAATTCAAACACACAACAACCTCATCCCTTTAATATTCTTCAATCCACAAAATCAACATAAACCCGGAGCTACACTATTTAGTTACCAACATGTCCAACAGTAAAAACAAAATCCAGCAGTAAAATAATTCCAATATCACCATGATGATAGACTCCAATGCAGTGTAGAATTCCTAGAAGTTATGTCTTATATGTCCAATTAAAATGCCAAAACTAAATACTTAGATACATAAAATATATCCTAACACACTCCATACCGAGAAATACGTTCTTTTTTCAACACTTGATATGGCTATGGAAGATTTTGAAGAACTATTTTTTCAAGAATAGAACAAAAAAATTTGTCTCTTTCTCTCTTAATTTTTTTTAAACGTAAATAACACAAAAGAAGAATAAAAGCTCCTTTCTTCTTTTGCTATTTAGAACGTACGTACAACATAAGAGAGACCACCTTTTACTCTTAGTAATGTTTTAATGTAATAAAATGTGAGACACACAACCCTTCACTTCTCTTTGTATATTATACTTTTACATAACAGAGACCAACCTCTTCTTATTTGTTTCATAAACGTTACAACGATAAGAGAGTTAACAACCTCTATCTCTTCACTTTGTTTTTGCTTTTTTTGTTTATAAAAGGAAATAAAATAAAAAATAATTTTATTTATTTATTTTGCATAAGAGAGTTTCCAATATTAATTATATTTTCAGTGCTAACAAAAAATATAATAATATGCCATATAGATTATTTAATAAATTATTTCATAATAAATTAAATAATCATAAATAGGAAATATCACACTCATAAATGTGTGACCATATAGGTTCATCACTAAGTCGGTAGTAATTAATCCAATTAATTACTAATCAAGGTTGACGCCTAACCACACTCCTCAACGACCTGATAGTGTGAAGTAACAACCTTACAAAGACGAAACTTGGTTAAGGATAATATTGTATTATTACCTTCCATCATTACAACTCTAGATTATCCTAAGGTATGATTTAACTATCAAACCCTATTAGATAACCAACTATATTATATGTCGATCATTAGTGATTGGTGAATGACTTAAGAAACTCCTTTCCTAATTCATACAATCACCCTAGCTAAGGTCTTGAAACAACCATTAAGATCAATGACAACATAGAGCTCAAACTCATTACTTAGAGTTGATGGATCTCATCTTGACTCAATACTAATCAGATAGGTACTTAATTATATCAAATGATCATTCAAATAGCATTGTTATACACTAGGTGTCTGACATCAAAACATAACAAGTGACCTATTGATTACTATGATGATCTCAAGTCAAAGAAAAAATATATATTTAAATCCTTATGAGAACATCTCACTTGATAGTTCTTAAGTAATATTAACTATTAGGAATTCTCAGTTTGGCCAGTTCAATACTTATATCTCCATATGCATCATCTATATGTAACTTAGTAAATGAGATCTACTAATATCCATCCAATGGATACTATTTCATACATATTGATCTAACTGGATCATTAAAGTCCTTATTTGATGATCCTACGATCAAGAACACTTTTAAATCAAACCCTAAAGACTTGACTCTCATTATCATAATCTCCATTATGATGGCAAGTGTATAAATTTAAACAAGAACTTATCATATTAGGATAAAAGCAACAAACAAAATATGATAATGTAATCATTTGCCATATTATTAAACAAAGTTAATAATCACAAAACATAGGTGTTCAATTTATTACATAACGATTGGGTCATGGGCATAATTCCAACAATCTCCTACTTAACCTAGACCCAATCAGTCATGAACTTCAATCCTATTTTTCACTTGTGCTTATCAAACTCTTTTGATCCAAGCGCCTTAGTGAAGGGATCTGCAGCATTTTCCTTTCCTTTAACCTTTTGAATTTGAACGTCGGCCTCACTCTCAACAATTTCTCTAATCAGATGAAACTTCTGCAAAACATGTTTAAATCTTTAGTGTGACCTTGGTTCCTTAGCTTGTGCAATAGCAACAATATTGTCACATAATAAAGGAACAGCTTCCTTTATCGAAGGAACCACTCCAAGTTCAGTTAAGAACTTTTTCATCCAAACAGCTTCCTTAACTGCATCGCATGCAACTGTGTATTCTGCTTCAGTAACTGAATCATCCACAGTAGTTTACTTGGAACTTTTCCAACTCACTGCTCAGCCATTCAAGGTGAAAATATAACCAGAGGTAGATTTGCTATCATCCTTATCTGATGCAAAGCTAGCATCAGTATAGCTCGTTAGATTTAATTCATAATCTCCGTATATGAGGAATTGGTCCTTAGTTCTTCTCAAGTACTTAAGGATGGTTTTAACCACTTTTCAATATTCTTCACCTAGGTTACCTTGATACTTGCTCACTATTCCTAGCATGTAGGCTACATTGGGCCTTATACATGTCATGGTATACATGATAGCTCCCACTACGTTGGCATATAGGACCCTACCTATACGCTCTCTTTCTTCTAGGGTTTTAGGACAACCATCCCTACTAAGAGAAATTTCAGTGCCTATCGGTAGATAACCTTTTCTGGAATTTTCCATGTGATTCCTTTTTAAGATAGTATCAATTAGGAGAGCCCTAGCAATTTCCTTGATCTATCTCTATAGATCTTCATTCATAGAATGTAAGCTGCTTCTCCTAAATTCCTCATGGAGAACTGTTCAAATAGCCAAATCTTTGTCTTTTGCATGCTTGGTACATCATTTCCTATTAGCAATATGTCATCTACATACAGCACTAGGAAAATAACTATGCTCTCATTAACCTTCTTGTACACATATGGCTCTTCTTCACATCTAACAAAATTGAACTTTACGATTATTGTATTGAAGTGAATATTCTAACTTTGTGAGGCTTGCTTCAATCCATAAATGGATCTTTTTAGCTTACATACTTTACTAGGAGTAGATGGCAATGTGAAACCTTTAGATTGAGTCATATAGACATCTTCCTTGAGCTCTCCATTAAGAAAAGTTGATTTCACATGCATTTGTCATATCTCATAATCATAATATGCAACTATAGCAAGTAGAATCCAAATAGAATTGAGCATTGCCACAGGGGAAAAAGTTTCATCATAATCAATACCTTCCTTTTGATTATATCTCTTGGCAACAAGACGAGCTTTATATGTTTCAACCTTCCGTCTGCTCAAATCTTTTTCTTAAATACCCATTTACATCCTATGGGTTTTATATCCTTTGAGGGATCAACTAAAGTCCAAACTTTGTTGATTCTCATAGATTCTAACTCGGATTCCATGGCCTTAAACCACTTCTCACGATCTAAACTTGCCATGGCTTCTTCGTAAGTCTTAGGGTCATCATCAACATGTGGGATATCATCAATATGATTATCCTCGTCACCTTGCACCATTAAGTTTAATCTATTTGGCGCATGACGATCCCTAGTAGACCTTCTAAGAGGCTCATGTGCAATAGGTTCTTCCTCTACTTGATCTTGTTGTTACACTGGTTCCTAAATAGGTTCATTAACTGGTCCATTCTCCTCAACGGTTGAGGCTGGTACCCTTTGTGTCAATTTCATGACATTAAGTAAAGGCTACTCAACATGCATCTGATGCTTTTGAGATTGTGTTAACTTGTCAGAATCTTGAATTTCATCAAGATCTATCTCTACACCATGACTTCCTCTATTAAGGAACTCTCTTTCTAAAAAGGTTGCATTTATAGCCACAAACACTTGTGTTCAGAAGGGCGATTGAAATAGTATCCCATAGTTTCTTTAGGATAGCCAACAAATCTACACTTGTCAGACATCGCTTCAAGCTTATCTGGCAGCAACCTCTTGACATAAGCTGGATAACCCCAAACCTTTAAATGTTTTAGGTTAGGCTTTCATCCTTTGCATATCTCATAAAGAGTTTTAGTGACTGCATGAGTGGGAACTTTATTTAATAAATAAGTAGCAGCTTCTAAAGCATATCCCCATAGGAAGATAGGAAGATCAGTGAACCCTATCATGGATCTCACCATATCCAATCAAGTTTGATTTCTCCTTTCTGAAACACCATTGTGTTGTGGTGTTCCTGGAGAAGTCCACTAAGACAAGATTCCATCTTGCCTTAGATAATCAACAAAATCATCACTAAGATACTCACTGCTATAGATCATAGTGCCTTTATACTCTTAACAGTTTGTTTTTTAACTTCACCATGAAATCTTTTGAACATTTCAAATGATTCAGACTTGTGTTTCATAAGATACACAAATTCATATCTTGACATATCATCAGTGAAGGTGATAAAATAAGAATATTCACCTTTTGCTTTAACTTTCATAAGCCCACATACATCAATACGTATGAGTCATAAAAGTTCACTAGCTCTCTCTCCAGTTCTAGTAAAAGGAGATTTGGTCATTTTGCCTTTGAGACAAGATTCACAAGTTTCATATGATTCAAAATCATATTGACCAAGGCATCCTTCCTTGTGCAACTTGTTTACTCTTTTCTTACCAATATGACCAAGTCTACAATGCCAAAGGTAAGTTTGATTTGCTTGATTATCTCTCTTCTTTTTTTGACCAGAAACATTCATAATTGGATAAACAACTATTTCAGGTAAGACATAAAGACCATATTGTAAATAACCACTTATATATAATTCATCACCATGAAATATATTACATTGGTTATTCTTAAAGATTGTATGAAATCCACGCTTTTCTAATGACGAAATGGAAATAATGTTTGAAACAAATTTAGGAACATAATAACAATCTTCTAACAATAAAGTCTTTCCTGTGGGTATAATAAGACAAACAGTTCTTACAGCTAGGGCAGCAACACTTGCTCCATTCCCAACTTGTATCATGACTTCTTCCTTCTTCAGTCTCTTACTGATCCTTAGACTCTGCAACATATTGCATATGTTAAAGCTACTACCAGTATCTAATACCTATTTAGTAGAATCAATAGTAGTTAAAGAAATCATGAAAACATTTTTCATAAATGTTCCACCTTGTTTCTTGCCTTTCAAAGTAGTCAAATACTCTCGGTAGTTCCTCCTCCAATGTCCCTTCTTTGTACAGAAGAAACATTCAGCATCCTTTTGGTCAACTTTCTTCTCCTTATCCTTGGATTTATTCCAAACACCCTTGGGTGCAAGATGATTTTTCTTGAGCTTCTTCTTGCCCTTCCGCTTACACTTAGAAGAGTTACCAACCAGGTTCACAAACCCTGACACTTTCACCTTCTTAGATGCTGCTACTTGATTTTCATAACCAATCAATAAGTTAAGCATTTCATGAAGATCATAGTCCATCTTGTTCATGTTAAAGTTAACAATGAACAGTGAAAAAATATCAGTAAGAGACTATAAGATCAAATCTTATGACAGCTCGTTCCCTAGTGAACACCCTAACTTCTCAAGTTGTTATATAAGATCAATCATCTTAAGAACATGGGGTCCCACAGGAGATTTGAGCCTCAGTTTAAACTTGAATAATGAGTTAGATAACTAGTATCTAGCAGTCCTACTTTGTGACCCATACATCTTATTAAGATGCCCAATGATCTGTGGAGGATTCATACCTTCATGCTGCCTTTGAAGTTCAAAATTCATTGATGCCAGAATAATGCACTTGGCATTAGTACTTTGTTCATTGTACTTAAAATATGCATCCAATACATGAGCATCATCAATTCCATCAAAAGGCGCTTCCTTCATAGGTTTATTAATCACATCGATAAGTTTTTCATGCATGAGAACAATTCTCAAATTGCGGTACCAATCATCAAAATTATTACCTGCTAGCTTGTTAGCATCAAGAATGCTTTGTAGTGATATAGTAGACATTTTGAGAAATCTAATAAAAAGAAAACACCAAAATAAGAACACAATCATATATCATTAAGACATGGACTTTTATTTAAATGATATAAAAAAACTTTAAAACGTGAATGAGCCATTTGGTTGTCAAGTTATTACTCATGCATAATCAAAGCGTAGTAAATTACCTATTTTATCATATAAAATTTATAGTAGAATCAATACTACATAGTCCCCTGGTTGTCATGTTGTTCCTATTAGGATAGTTGAGTTTATCCATCCAAGTGACGGAGAATTAATTAATATTATACTCCCTAGGTAGTCTAGGCCAAAAATATAAAATTAGGTATTTTTTTCTCACACATGCATCATATGCAATAGAAAATATTATTTATCCCTGAACTACAAGTCACCTGGTTATCAGGCCATATATTGTAAACGAAAATAAAGATTATGATCTACTTAAGTGGAAAATCCTTTTTGATAAAATATCATATATTATATCAAAAATAAACTCAATAATTTTAAAGGGTCAAGATTTCATGTTATTAAAACAATTTTAATAACACTAGTAATCATATCACATTTTTAGACAATATTTGTACAAGAAACTTTAAATATAATAAACATTTATCGATCTAATTTCATAAACAGATAAACAGTTGGACTATGTGGGTAAAATCCATAAAAACAGATTGTAAAGCATCTGTCAAATGCTTTTCCCAAGTGCTTTTAATAAGTTTACCGTGTAAATCTATCCAAATGCTTTTTAAAAACGTTTTTGGTATTAAAACCATGCGATCTCTGTCAAAAGCTTCTATGCGTACAACATCTGTAATTTGTCTTTAATGAGTTTTCCATGAAAAAACAATATCTGTCTCCCTTGTTGAATTCAACGTAAGAAAATGAGAGAGAGCAAAACTACTCCACTTGCTCTACGTAAGTTTACTGTAGATATTACTCTATCTTCTTTTTTTCATTATTTCCACGTAAAAATGACGAAAGAGTATGGATGTTTTCTAACTTCCTTCGTAATGTTTATATGCTTATAGAACACGAAATGAAGTTTTTCGGTTTCCATGAAACCAATTTCAAAGTGAAGCCAAGATGTTGTCATGCATATTAAATGAACAACTTTTATGTGTTAAAACAAAGAACACAACAAAATATGCAAATCATTGACATTTTTCTAAGTACGACGTGAACACAATACTAATTCTGATACCAATTAAAGGATCGCATATGTAGTAGAAATATAAAAAAAATTATTGCAATCTTAAATTTATTTATTGTGTTTAATAATCATTCTCACAACAAAAACAGGAAAATAACAAATATCTACAATTTACGACGATTAATTGGCAATGAACTCTAAAAATATAAAGTCTCTATGCACTTTACATTGAAAAATACGTACTGCTTTTAATACTTGATATGAATGTTGAAGATTTGAAGAACTTTCTTCAAGAATAGAACAAAATAATTTTATCTCTTGCTCTCTTGTTTTCTTTTTAAAAAACGTTGAGAACAAAAAAGAAAATAAAAGCTCCTTTCTTCTTTTGCTATTTAGAATGTACGTACAACATAAGAGAGACCACCTTTTACTCTTCGTATATTATACGTTTTACATAACAGAGACCAACTTCCTATTTGTTTCTTAAACGTTACAACAATAAGAGAGTTAACAACTTCTATTCACTTTTTCTTTTTTCTTTTTTTATTTAATTATTAATTTATTTTACACAAGAGAGTTTCCAATATTAATTATATTTTCTGTACAAGTAAAAAATATAATAATAATAATATGTCATATAGGTTATTTAATAAATTATCTCATAATAAAATAAATAATCATAAACAAGAAATATCACACTCATAAATGTGTGACCCCATAGGATCATTACTCAGTCGGTAGTAATTAATCCAATTAATTACTAATCAAAGATGACATCTAACAACCCTTCTCAACAACCTGATAGTATGAAGTAACAACTTTACAAAGACAGAACCTGGTTAAGGATAATATTGTATCATTATCCTCCATCATTACAACTCTGGATTATCCTAAGATATAGTTTAACTGTCAAACCCTATTAGATGACTAATTATGTTACGTATCGATCATTAATGATTGGTGAATAACTTAAGAAACTTTTTCCCTCATTCATTCAATCGCCCTGGCCAAAGTTTTGAAACAACCATCAAGATCAATGACAACACAGAGCTCAAACTTATAACTTAGAGTCGATGGATCTCATTTTGACTCACCACTAATCAGATAGCCAATATAAAGGAGATTCTTCATTGTTATCACCCATTTTGCCCTGTGAAGAAGCAGCTGCTAACAGAGAGTCAATCCCTGTTAAGAATGGCAATTCCGGCCCGGCCCAGCGGTTTGGCAGGACATGGGCCGGTTATGGGCCGACTATGGTCAATCCGGGCCGAGCTACGGGTCGATCCATTTTGTATTTTTTATAATTATAAAAATATAGACGGGTCGGGTTTGGCCCGGCCTACCCGTGGCCTACCGGGCCACAGGTCGGCCCATCCCGACCCGCCTTGATTAAAGCTTGGCCCTGTAACAACAAGACCTTTTAACTCTGACTATCCAATAGGCACCTCCGACTTTGGAGAGACTTGTTTCTTTCTCTCTTCTTTATGGACATTTTTAAGCCAATACTCCTTTTATTCTTATCTCTATTAATCATATTTTTACGTTGGGGATAATGTAGAGACTAGGTGTGGGGAGGGTCTAATATATTGGTTTATATTTGTATAACTCTGGATTTTATTGCTACATTTTTATTTTATTTTATTTATTTATTTTTATAAAGTTATTATTTTATTTTGATTATTTATTATTACTTTATTCTAAGTACTTATTAGTTTTTTTATGTATTTAGTTATTTTGTGATTTCTTCTATGTTTATTTGAATAAAATAAACGAATTATTTATTTATTTTAGTTTTATTTATTTACTCTTTTAAACATGCATCAATTATTTGTAGTTTTTGTTGTATTATTACTACAGTACATACTTTTTTTTCTTTTTTATTGTCACATTTGCATGTAGGTCTACCAGAAATAACTTCTCTATTCTGTAGGGGTAAGGCTACGTACTATCAGACCTCTCCAAACCCCACTTTAATGCGGGATTTCAGACTGGGTGATGATAATGATGATCATTCAACTAGCATTTTTATATACTAGATATCCGACATCAAAACATAATAAGTGACCTATTGATTACTATGATGATCTCAGGTCAAAGGAAAAATATACATTTAAATCCTTATGAGAATATCTCACTTGAGAGTTCATAGGTAATATTAACCATTAGGAATTTTCAGTTTGATTAGTTCAATGATCATATCTCCATATGCATAATTTATATATGTAACTTAATAAATGTGATCTACTAATATCCATCCAATAGATAATATACATATTGATCTAACCAGATTATTAAAGCTCTTATTTGATGATCATACGATCAAGAACACTTTTAGATTAAACCCTAAAAACTTAACTTTCATTATCATAATTTTCATTATGATGGTAAATGTATAAATTTAATATAAGGACTTATCATATTAGAATGAAAGTAATAAATAAAATATGATAATATAACCATTTGCCATGTTATTAAACAAAATTAATAATCACAAAATATAAGTGTTCAATCTATTACGTAACGATTGGATCATAGGTATAATTCCGACGCATATCTCTCGAGGAAGCCAATCCAATCATCAGCTCTCGGATTGGCGGCAATGTTGAGTTCTGTAGGGATTTGTCGTTCGACCATAACATTCTGGTAGGATGACACGAGGGGAGCTCAGTCCTCAGTCATCCGAAACCAAAGAGCTGCTTTGAATGCAACCAGATGAGTCGTTGGCTACTATTTTTACGTTCCTCAGGCCATTGAACCCCAACCTTTCTTGCTGATCCATAATTGTAGTTACTGTCAAAGACCATGAAAATTTCTGATAACATATGTTAAAACAGAAGGTATGATTCAAGTTGGAAATGGAAGACATTACCATGAAAGTTGAAGGGATCCTCTTCCTTTGTAGGATTTACCAGGATAACAAGCCATTGGGTGTTGGTTGAATCGCAGTAATCACCCTGTGGAGCCACTTCTTAATTAATTTGAAGCAGAACCCTCCAACAAGGGTTTTCCCTTAAGCTTCGTTGACGTCACACAATCTTACGTTATAATAGCTGATATAAGATTACAGATGGCCACAGGCCCTTAGGTCGAACCTCGTCAGGAATCGAAAGAAAATTCATGGGTGTTGGCTTGAGTCACAATAATCACGATGTGTCCTAGCTTCTTATTAGTTTGAAGCACATCTCTCCGTCGAGTCTTTGCTCGAGGTTAGCTGATATCACACAATTTTATATTATAGTAGTTACGATGAAATTAAAGATGGCAAAAGACCAGGTTAGGCCCGTGCCACCCAAGATCTGGGCTCGATCTCAAAAAAGATTTAACGGAGTCCAAACTTAGTCAAGTATGAAAGCGCAAGCTTATGCCTGCGTTTATTATATGTCAAGCTTATCCAAAAAGTCCAATCCTGTTTATTAAATTGAATTTGAGCTTCTTTTTTTATTTAAGTTCAATTCAAGCGTAAAGTCCGAGCACTGAACTTAAGTTGAATTGAATTTGAACTAATTCAAGATCTAACCTTATTATCACCGTAGATGAGATTGAGGAACAAGTTCTCAAGCTTTCAAAATTAATTTTAATTCACTAAACTTTTATACTAATTGTAGAATTAGGTCGAATTCAAAGAAAATTAAAAATTAATTTTTTGATTTCAATCGATAAAATAAAATGTGAGTTTATGATTAATTAATTAATTAATTAAATTTAACAAGGATTTAAAATAAGTCAACAATTTAAATTAAATGATATGTAACTTTGATTCAAGAAAGGATCTTATCCAATTTTGACTTTGATCATTAGTCTAAAAAGAATAATTTTCACAATTTAAACAATTAGTTCAAAACTATTAAAGATGGCAATAGGTTAGGCTAGGTCTGGGCCGCTCTTGGCCCAGCCTGGTCCGATCCACAGGTTGACCGACCTGTGGCCAGGCCCAACTATAGGCTGACAAACCTTTAGCCCAGCCCCCAACTCAACAGGCCACGGGCAAGCCAGGTTGGTCCAGCCCAACTTTATTTTTTGAAAAAATTTAAAAAACGACATCATTTTGTATTTTTCCATCTAGCCATGGTCCAAGCCCGAGTTGATGCCAACCTGGGCCATAATCAGACTGAGTCAGGCCGGGCTACATTTGCCATCCCTAGAAACTGTTAAGATAGTCATAATAAGTCTCAAAATTTCTTAAATTAATTAGTTCAAACTCAATATTCAAACTAAAACTTACCATAAATCACATTTTTAAAAAATAAACCTTAAGTTAAATAATTGAAATGGCTATAACTACTCAATTTAGTTTTCTTATTTCTCATAAGTTAAATATGCAAATTTATAAATAACCTATTTGTTATTTATACAAATCATTTATAACAATTACAGATTACTGAATTCATGGATAGCTATAAAATAATCAACATCAAATTAATTGATCAAATCAATCAATATTGACTGGTTATGAAATAAAAGAACACAAAATAAGAAATACTTGAATTAAAATAAAATCTAGGTTTAAAACAAAGTCTCATAAGGTTACAATTAGAGTTTTGAATCTCCTTGAATTAGAAAATTTCGATTTAGCCACTCATGGCTTTAGTTTCATCACAAAAATAGAAGAAAAAAGAAGAGAAAACAAAAGAAAGATAAAAGGGAATTATAAAGAGAGGGTATGTAATGTTTTCTTCTTCTTTTCCTACCCAAAGTTAACTTCTTTCAATATTCCAAAGATTATCTTTTCTAAACAAATCCAATTTCCTACGTAATAAGGCTAGGAATAAGTCTCCAAATTGAATTGAAACTCTTGTAGTGAAATTGGCTTTAAGCGTGTCTGCCTTATCTATTGCAGCAATCTGCTATCTTTTTCCTTCATGGCTTTAATAACTTGAATTTGATTTAATCTCTACTTGTCATCTTCTAAATAAAATAAATATTAATTTTACTAATTAAGTACCAAGATCAATTCAAAACAAAAGAGATAGTTTTAATTAACATAACCAAATCATATCTTATCACTTTTTAACATGAATTGAAAAGTCAAGTGAGTAACATTAGCATGAGCATAAAAATTAAAGGCCATCACTAAAATTTGAAGGTGTGACCTTAATAGGTGACTTGACATGGCTAAATAAATTATCTTATTATCTAATAGAAAAGTTTTTTTCTTACAATATAAAGTGTTTATAAAATATTTTGATTTTTGATTTTTTTGGAGAAAAGGGAGAAGTAATTCTTATTAATTATTTAAAGTTTTTTTTGTATGACAAATAAGTAAAGTCTTGGGAATATTTTTCTACAATTCAACTTAAATATTCCAACATTTTAAATTATATAACTCATTTGTCTTTAGTACTCTTAAAGAGACATATAAGTATGGTTGAAATTTTTTTAAACAATAGTGATTCAAAATTTCGTCATTCTTTTTCTTCTTTTTAGTTATATTTTTCAGTAAATATTTGTTAGTGGATTTATTAATTATCTTATTTAATTGGAACATGTTTTAGTCAAGTTTTTTCTGTTGAAATTGTCAACGTTAGTGGGACATATTTTACCCATTTTCTAGTTTTAGTTGTTGACTTTTAATGTATTATATTTAGTTGTAGGCTTATAAATTTAAGATATTATTTCAACATTTTATACAATTGTATTCACTTGTTGTTTTTGACATTAAAAAGTTGCCTTTCAGCCTTTATTTCCTTATTTTTTACATCCCAAAAAAGTCTTGGCATAAGAGCTTTTGAGTGTGAGAAAAGTACATGCAAACCTTTCCCACTAAAAATTATATGTGAGGTCATATATTAAGCAAAAAGAAAAGAAGTAAACTAAGTGAGAAAAAGTCTCAATTTTTCCTAAAAACACAACCAATGAGAAAAATATTTCACTATGGTAATTAAAGGCACTAATATTTCTTCATAAACCCTAATTCCAAATTTTGAAGGGGAGAATTATCACTTTTGAAAGTGTAAAAACATAAACTATGTTTAAGTCTCAAAAATTGCGTGATTTAGTGGAGAATGGGTTTAAAGACATAAATCCATACTAGCTTAACTAACAATTGTGAGAGACCCGTAAGAGATTTAGTAAGGCATGGTTCTCGTCCAATAAGCATTTGATGAGGAGATATTTCCTCAAATTGCAGCAGCTCCTACTTCCAATTAGGCATGGAAGATTTTGAAGTAACATTATATGGGTGATAAAAAGGTCACTGTTGTAAAAGTGCAAATTCTTCACTGTGATTTTGTGACATTAGCTATGAAAAAAATGAAACTATGCAAGTTTCAAAGTCTAGGGTGTCTAGTTTTTTTTAATCACATAAAGTATTATAATAAGGATATTAGCATTGAGATTGTTGTGAGTAAAGTTTTGACGAGTTTAACTTTAAATTTGAACATGTGATTACTGCCACTAAAGAGTATAAGGACCTTACTACCACTAAAGAGTATAAGGACCTATTTGTTTACATTTTTACATGTAGTTTGTAGAAAACCAAGATGTTTTTATATTTTTAATTTAAAAATAGGTCAAGACGGATCAAGTTGGGCTCGAGTTCGAGCTCATGCTGGGCTACCTCAGGCTGGATCAAGCCTCAAGTAGGGCCTAGGCCTGAGACCCAGTAGAAGCGATTGGCCCTGCCTGAGCCTGGCTCGACCCATTACCATCCCTAACTACGGGTTTTCTAATCATAATTCTAGAGTAAGGTCAATATTTAAAGAAGACAATAAGTAGATAAAGGTTGAAAGGAAAGGTATTGTTGCCGTTAAAACTACACAAGGTAAATTTAAACTCCTTCATTGTAATATCTGGTTTCTGAAACATATGTAGGGTTCAACCTTAATCTATTTCACATAAGTAAAAGCATTGGGAAATTTAAGAAAGCGTATTATATTTACATGTATATCATTAGCATACACTCACGAATTATAATTTGAACACTTTACAAAGATAACATATGCACTCAATTGATATGTCCCGAGGTGTGAAAGATGTTAAATGACTATGATGTAAATTATGAATTGTTATGTCTTGAATTTCAGTTTGATTGGATTCCAATTAGTGATTTGGAATTAAATGTTATTAATTTGAAAATTGATGAAACAATATGTACATTTGGACTAGGACAAATGCCAAATGATAAGATAAATTGACATATGAAAAATTAGAGTGATTAAGCCTACAATTGAGTGACATTTGGCATAGATTAATGACTGATAAATGTACTAGTAATTAATTAACAAATAGACCAATTATTATGTGACAAGCGGACCAATAATTAGGAGACATATGGATTGATTAATTGGTGACTAATAGCAGCACCTTAAGGAGAAGTGGCGGCTTAATAAGTAGACAAATGGGAGACATGCCATGTAATATATGTCTCAGTTTAATGAAGACACCTAGCATATGATAAAGCAAAGTTTCTGATGGTTACTGGATTGGTCACCATCGAAACTGCATCCAACTTTTCTCTAAATTTTGCTTAAACCCTAGCTAAGTTTCTTTCTTGAACCCTAGGTAAATTTCTACACTAAAACTATATGTACAACCTTCACCAAATAGCCAAGAAATCTGTTTAAAGTGGTCTTCGCCTTACTGGACAAAAACTAGCTCATGTTCACCTTAAGTTTGTGATGAATCTTGCATGATTAGAAGGCTAGTATAATTCGGAATTTTGAGCTAAGTTGGAAGCCTATTAAGTAAGTAGAAATTTGATCTTTATGGCATGAATAATAGTGTGAGGATGAGGCTTGAATTGGAATGAAATGCATATGATATTAGTGATGATATGTGCTGGAAATGTGTTGAATGAATTTGGAATTTTTTATGCTTGTTTTGTGAGTATGAAAACCGTGGCATTATAGGTTGAATTATGTATGAAATAGGTATCTATTTGATGTATAATGAGAGTGAATTTATGCTAAAGAAAGATATGAATATAGTGTTCTTAAATTGAGAAAGAATTGGAACTATATGCATGAAAATGTATGATAGTTTCTAGTTTGATTTTTGATGCATGAAAGACATTGATTTGTGGGCTATTAATTGAATAAGTATGAGCTAGAATTGAAGATGATATTAATGAGGAATTGAAGTATAATTAGTGTACAATTGAGGTATAACTAATGGACTATTATAAAGGTGTTTTGAATTTGGTAACAAAGTGTGAAAATATGGAAAAAAAAAGTTCAGGAAAAGGGTAGGTGATACAACCAGCGTTCGTAATGTAGTTCCATGCCTTACACATCAACCTGACAAGCTACACATGCCAAGTGATCCAATTACAACGCAACAAGTTTCAAGGCTTAAACAAGCAATGCAAGCTTTTGTTCAAGCCCAAATCACAAGTCAAG
>JAOQMS010000009.1:23040392-23060062 GCA_027563885.1 Erythroxylum longipes | reverse complement strand
GATTGATGCTTGATAAGTTGATTAAAGTATTTGATAAGTTGAAGATGTTAATTGATGTTATACCTTAAGGAAAAGATGGTTTGATATCAATCTATCTAAGTTTGGAATGAACGAGTGTTAAAGGAATGAAGATGTTAATATGAATGCAAATGTATTCCAAAGGATATAAATAATGCATTAGAAATGAATGATTAAGAATTAGGAATTATGGGAATACTTGTAATGCTAGAAAAGAGTTAGTAAATGTATAATTAATGAATTGAGCATGATCAAGTGAACTTAAGGTATTAACCTAATCGCAAACGAGCTATGATTTTGAAATGATCATGAATTATGATTAAGGAAACATACCTGAGAAAGTCATTAAGCATGCATTGAACATGGCACATATATATGTGTATAATTGAATATGTATTTTTTTGATCACTTTAGTAATATGTACAATGTATGTGTATTTAGATGCTCAAGTCGAACGCCATCAACAAGATATTGTCAGATCATCCAGGCAATAGTGCATACTGGAGCGTACTGTGAGTAACTTAAATATTCTCACTAAGATTGATTTATTTCTGTTTAACTTCCCATATTGAACTGTTAATGATTCGTATGTGATAATTTCAAACATTAATAGTCCGAGGAGTTGGATATTTGGGAATGTATTGGAAGTGTTCTTATTACTTATGAATTTGAAAGTTATATGTATTCTCAACATATTATTGAATGCCAGACTTAGGTCCGATGAACATTTGAATTTGATTATACATCATGAATAAATGTTATTGATAGCATATTTTGTGATTTAATGCATCACATTAATATACATGATCAGATAAAGGTGTTGTGATCGGAGTAGCCAGTCTGAAAGAGCTTTAAGCTCAGAAATCTGTAATCTGGTCGTAGAGCCTGGCTCCGTGATTAATGAGTCCGATACCCACAATGGATATAGGACAGTATCTGTATCTGTATCTGTATCTGTATCTGTATCTGTATCTGAAAGGCGCTCGATCATGACAAATAACAACGAATGTGGAGTCTCATATGCATCTGCATTTGTACATTTATGTTTATGAATTATATGATCATGAATCGATTTATTGAATTGTGATGATAATGTGATATGCCATATTTATGTAATTATTAATCAAGTGATTGATTGGAATATGCATGACCTGAAAAAGCATATGAAATGTGTGACATCCAATATGTCTTATTGAGATAAGAAATGTTGTGAATTTGGATAGATGTGAGATATTTGTGCATTTGTCATGAGTGAGATCATCAATGATGGTTCACTCACTGAGTTCGCAAAACTCATCAAAATTGCAACGTGACTTTTCAGGTACGAGAGAGGAGACATAGTTTCTAAGACAGACTAGTATTGTTGATTTGGGACTAAAGAATAGCTCAAAGATCAATTAGCTGACATCTGAGGAGTTATAGATTATGTATATGTTGTTCTCATTTTATGTAGATCTTTTGTATAAAGAGTAGTAAACTTTTAGATACTTTGATGATGTAAATATTTATTTAAATGAAAGTACTGCAACAATGTAAATTTTGTTAATAAATGAAATAAGGAGTTAAGTAGTTGAGTTTTTAAGTATTCTGTTAATCTGTATGATGCCATATAAGAGAACATGACTGGTCTAACATGCCATTGACATAGGATATGTACTTAAATATCCTCTGGATGTTCGGGTATATACTCTATGGTAGTGGGATGTTACATTCATAATGTGCAATACATTCCTAATTTAGCTCATAATTTGTTAAGTGTTGAGCAATTGATAAATTATAGTTATTCAATTAGGTTTGATGATGACCATTGTCTAATTCAAGGTAAGAAATGTGATTAGTCATCTGCTAGCTCTAATGTCTCAAAACAAAATATTTTCGCTAAAAGTTGTAACTGTAGAAAACTATGCTTTGTTTGCTAGAGCTAATAAAGAAAAAAATTGACACTGGTTATGGGAACTAGAATGTAAAAAGGCTAAAATTGTTAAGTTAGAAAAATATGGTTGTTGGGTTGCCTAAAATTGATGCACTTAATTTATGTGAAGGGTGTGTTTATAGAAGCAAGTAAAAATTCATTTCCTGTAGCCAAGTCTTAAAGAGCTTTTATTTATCCTAAAATAATGTATACTGATGTTTGTAGTCCGATGAATGTTGAGGCTTGGGTGGTGATCGATATTTTTTTATCATTTAATGATGATTATAGTTGTATGAGTGGGATGTATTTCCTAAAAGACAAATCAATTTTTGAAATTTTTTAGAATTTTAAGGCAAAGTACAGGAGAGTGGCAATTACGTAAAGGTTTTTCATTCGGATAGAAGTGTGATTTCACCTCTAATGAATTTAATGGCTTTTTCTTACCACAATAAAATTCATAAAAAGCTTACTACACCATACACTCCAGAATAGAAAAGAGTGGTAGAATGCATAAACCAAATATTAGTGAAAATGGCTAGGAGCATGATGATAGCAAGTGGTCTTCCCAAGTGATTTTGGGTAGAATTGGTAGTAACTACAATATATCTTCTTAATATCTACCTTACAAAGGCCATTTTGAATTAGATTGTATATTAAGCTTTGAAAGTAGAAAGTCATATGTAAGCCATTTTAAAGTTTTTATTGTATACTCTTTTCTTTAATTACTTCCCTTTCTAACCTTAAGCTTGATAAAAAATAAAAAAGTATTTTTGTTGGCTATTATCCTTAATCTAAAGCATATAGGTTGCATAACCCAGTAAGTGGCAAGGTCATTGTAAGTAAGGATACTTGGAGCAATAATAACACAACTTCTCTAATAACTCCTCAAGCTTTAAAAGATGCAACAGATACTTTGGTGACATAACCTTTTGAACAAGCAACTCATAACGTTAATTTTGGTGGCGGTATCAATTCTTCAACTCATGATAAAAATAATTCATTATCTCCAGCAAGCTCATCTCCAAAAAGCTCCAATTTTCAAACACCTTTATGGAAATTCAGATCCTTACATGATATATATGTCTTATGCAGTTTTGCCTTATTGCTTTTGAGTTACTTTATTATGATGATGTTGTAGATAGTCAGGTATGGCAAGAGGCCATCAATGAGGAGATGATTGCTATACACAAAAATCAAACTTAGGAGTTAGTTAATCTTCTGAAAGGAATAAATGTTACTAGGCTTAAGTGTGTATGTCGCACTATATCATATTAATGATATTGTTCAAAATCGTAAAACTTATTTAGTTACTAAGGGGTACTCACAACAGTAAGGTGTTGAATTTGATGAAACATTTTCACCAATGGCAAGTATACCAGTTTGACGTTAAATATGCTTCTTTTAAAAGTGAGTTAAATAAATTGGTGTATGTTTCTCAGCCTAAAGGTTTTACTAGTTGTAATAACAACAAAGTTTACAAGTTAAAGAAGCTTGAAACAGTCTCAAATAAGCCTCGCAATCTTGATACAATAAGATTGATTCATATTTTCTAGAAAATGGATTTGAAAAGAGCAAAAATAAATCGATTTTTTTTATGTGAAAAAGCATGGTAAAATTATGGTAGTATGCCTTTACGTTTATGACATGATATATATAGGGTCTTGTGAGTCTATTGTTGTTGAATTTATATCTTCCATGCTGAAAAATTTTAAGATGTCAAATTTGGATTTACTGCATTATTTTCTTGGGCTTCAAGTGAACCAATGTGCTAATAGAAATTTTATTTTCCAAAATAAATATGCTGCCGATTTGTTGAAGAGGTTTATTATGTTAAACTATAAAACAGTCCTAACCATTATAAATGTGAATGAGTCACTAATAATCAATGATGTTACTAGTTTGACTAGTGTGAAGTACTTTAGGAATATGGTTGGAGGTTTATTCTACTTGTCTCACTTAAGGTTAAGTATTGCATTCTCTATCAGTATAGTTTCAAGATTCATATATAGCCCATATATGAAGCATCTCGAGGAAAAAAATAAAATTCTTTGTTATGTTGCTGGAACTATCAATTTTAGAATTTGGAATTCAAAACGTCATATTTTAAATTATATAATTTCACTAACAATGATTGGCAGGTTTTTTGGATGATAGAAAAAGTACTATTTACTTTTATTTTATCAATTGGTTCTAATGTTGTTTCATAGAGTTCAAAGAAGTAAGATATAGTAACTTTGTTATTGTTAGAAGCTGAATATATCGTTGCATTGACATCAACCTGTCAAGTAGTTTGGTTAAAGAGGTTTTTAGCTGATTTTGGCTATGATCAAGAAGGCATAACTTAAATATTATATGATAACTGGACAATGATCGCTTTGAACAAGAATCTAGCTTATCATAATAGAACCAATTCATGGTTGTTCCTAACATTTGATAGGCTAGGGATAAAATTAAAAAAAAGAACCCTAATGAATCATCAATATATAAATATGTAAACTTTAAAAGCATATTTTTATTATTAAAATTTAATATCCATACATAAGTGACTCAATTCATAAGTCCATATACTTAATAAAATACTAAATGATCATAACAATAGCTGACAATATGTTATAAATGTCAACAACAATAAAATCACAAAAAATAGTAACAACAATAACAAAATAACAGTAGCAGCAACCAAGCAACAATATCAGATTGTAAAACACCAAGATAATTGCACTAATAAGCGCACAGATGATCATGAAAAGTAATTTCTCTGGAAATTTCTAGATGTAAAATCTCTAATAATAGTATCATGATAAATATTGTCCAACATATCCTTCTCGATACATAAAATAGCTAGATCATTTAATCTTTTTTGTGACATTAATGGCCTCAAGTAGGTTTTCAATAATTTTAACTTTGAAAAACTTCTTTCAACTGATACTATAGTCACAGGTACAGTCAATATAACTTGATAAGCAATTTAAACATTTGGATAAAAATTTGCAACTTTAATAAGCTAGATTATTCAATCTTTTTTGTGACATTGATGACCTCAAGTAGGTTTTTAATAATTTAACTTTGAAAAACTTCTCTCAACTAATACTATAGTCATAGGTACAGTCAATATAATTTGACATGCAATTTAAACATTTGGATAAAAATCTGCAACTTTAATAAATTCAAGAATTTCAACAAATGATATTAGCTTATTCAGCAAATTCATTTGTAACACTTTTAATTAAAAAAAGATCATCTAAATCTACATCTGACACACTATTATGAAAAAAAGTAGTTGTAAAATTAGTATAAAATTCTCTTAGTTTATTATCATCCAACGACTTCAACTTCTTTAAATTAAATGAGAATCTAAAAATACTTTTAAATATCATTAATTGTTCAAATTTATTCTTCAACAAAACAATTGTCATATCTATAATAACTAGAAGTGCTAAAAGGGAGACGAGTTATTATATGGCGGATAAAGATATGATATGCCAATGAATATTCACTTTTTTTAAAGAAAATATTCAATATTAAAAAAACCACAATAATTATCTTTTTCAATATTTTATTATATACTCTTAGATAACTATCCATTCATTCTAATCTAATTACTTGTAGGGCTCAATAAAACTTAGTTCATCTTAGATGAGATCTTATCTTACTCATTTAAAAGTTTAAATTTTTTTAAAATTCTACTCTCCAAAAATAATCAACCCCACATGAGGGGCCATCCACACTTTTTATTGAAAGTTAAAGTTTAAAGGAAAGTTAAAGATTGAAATTTCAATTATACATTAGGATCAAATATTATTATATTAATAGAGTATATCATTGTTAATAAACATGTTAGCATGTATCTCAATTAATGGTTAGAACAGAACTCTTCTTTAGCTTTATTTAATAAAACTTGAAATTCATAATAAGAAATTCAATTACAAATTTTTATTGAGCAGACGAGCAAACTGTTTAGAGAGTGAGGCACAGAGAAAGAGACAATGGAAGTGTGCTGTGAGTTGTGAGGAAGAGACGTTAGCAAGGTAGTGCTCAGTGTGTAGTGGCAAGTGATAGCAACACTTGAAGGAGAGTCATCGGAGAGAAGATTCGGAGACAAGGAGAGAGGGAGAAATGAAAAATGTGGGGTTAGAGTTGGAATAAATAATTTGTATTAAGAAAAATTATTGAGGGTATATTAGGTAGTATGTATTTATTAGTTTACGTTCTACCTTAAACCTCTCAATTAGAGGTTTCTTATTTTCACTATTTATGATATAATAGAACGTAACATGAAATCCTTCGCTTCTATCTCATTCCGATTTATTCTATTATGAAACTCTCAACTAAACTATAAAAATGTATTACGTTCTATTTCGTTTCATTACTAACTCCCTAATCAGTCAGGCATAAGCGAAAATCAATGCCTTACCCTTATCCCGGAGTTCACTGCTCGGTGGTAGGGCACTGTCAATTTGATCAAAGGTCTGTTGCAACCCATCCCATCATGACACACAACTGATCGCCCTCTCGCTCTCACTATTTGGATCTGACTAGAAGAGTACCGTGGGACTTTAAATGCCATACTTTTCGATCTTGCCCCAGTCTTCAACTCCTTTTCTTCCTCCAAAAACCTAACCCACCTGTCTCTGTTCAGTCTCTTAATGTTACCGTCCATTTCATTTTCCAGCACCAAACCCTCGTACTTAAGCTACCTTCTCATTGAATTCCATGTAATTCCATATACTCAGAGTAAAAGTCATCACTAATTAAGTTTATTTAGTATAGCTCCTTTCTAGAAACAAAAATGTTTATTCACTCTTTGTTTTCTTTTCAAAATCAATCACTCTTAATTGCAAATTAGAAATTCGCTACAAATTTTACGATTTTGGTAATGGCCCTAGTCAATTGACTGCAATAAATACACTTTCAATGATCAACTATTGGATGGTCCAAGCGTACGTCCTGCAACAACGATAAGTTGATCAAGTGGACAATCAATGAAGTGGGCAAGGCCATTTATTGTAAGTTGAACATGTTAAATTAACGAGTTAATAGGAAGGAGAAGTCTAACTACTAGTTACTTATTAAGAAGTTTGAATTTATTGAACACTAATTACTCACTATTCATTTCTTTTTTTTGAGCTAAAATGATGTCTTTTGTTTTTAAATATAGAAACTAGGTAAATATTATAATTTTCATAACTTTAAGTTGTGTGTTTAAACACACAACTTAAAAGTTGTGTAATTCAATATAAACAAGAAATGTTTTTACAATCTACATCTAAGGAGGACAATAAATTCCAAATTTTCAAATATTTTTAAATTTAAATATTTATAAAAGTTGGATAATGAGATTAAAATTTTAACACTTTTTAATTGGTCATATTAATAATCAATTAAAACCTTACTGCCATAGTCAACGCCTTCCTTAAAATTTTGATTAGAATATTTGTTAGGGTACAATTCAATTCAGTGACCACAAAGTCTACCAACTTAAAAATGAGAACACCAATTCATATCTTCTCCACATCACTATCGATCTTTCTCCTTCAGGAGCTAGCTAGGTCGATCCTTTTTCAAAGTTCTAAATAGGAGGCAAGAAGGGGCTGGCCCAAGATTTGATCAAAACACACCATCTTCTAAACTTTGGCCCCACGACGTGAAGGGGATTGAAATTATATTTCTTTATACATTAGACTATCGAGAGCGACAACAAAGCTAAACTGGAACGAAAAAGAAAAGCACCTCCTTCTCCTTGTCAGTTTCCATCGCCATGGATGAGTTTAACAAGGAACCATCCATATGCCAAACCTAACTTTCTTGTTTTACCTCCCGTCTCTTTCATTATTAAATCTCAGTGTTGAGGTCAATTCACGTTACCTAGAAACTTGGGATTCAATTTTAATTGTAAGTTACAAGAATTTAAAAAAAAAAAGAAGAAGAGAGGTTTAAACTATAACAATGAACGTGCATTTTGGGCCAAAGTTCAAAGAAAAACTACGTCATGCAAACGTAGGGTGACTAAGGTTTTGAGGCAGGCTAAGCCAAGGTTTTCGTGTAAATGATCAATGTGAGCTGTGAAAAACTTTTAGGGTTGGCAACTAGGGTTTTAGGGATCGGCGTCAATGGGAGTAGCAGCAGGATTTGGACTTCGGTTAAAGTTGGAAGGACTGAGTGTCTAGACGAAGGTGGTTGCCCCCAGTTGCTGGGTGACTTGTAGATGTGGGTTATTTTTGAGCATTACAGAGCTATGATTTTGAATTCCAAGCTTAAAAGGGCGCCGATTTCTTTTAGTTGCGACTCCATTTTTATACCTTTTATCCGTCGTTGCATGTGATCTTCCCTTTATACCATCAAAGATGCATTACGCCTTTTCTGTCTAGCAGCTTTTTAACTCCTGTAATGAATGGAAAATGTTTAGTTTCTTCTCTTGGGTTATTATTTATTAACAATTAAAGGGACAGCGTGACACTTTCAAGTAATTTAAAATAAGAAAAGCATCTAAATCAAAATTTAAGTTACAGATTATGATACGCAATTGTAAATAATACTGACGCAAATATACCGCAACTACAACGTCACAATTCATTGATTTTACTTTGAATTTGATTATATCGTATAAAAGCCAAGTATGAAGTGATCATCACGTAGTGCCTAGCCGCTTACATGTAGGACCTATTCATTGACTTCTTACAAGTTTTATTTATGGGTTCCTATAGCAACTCACTAATCCCGTCGTTAGCACTAGAAAACAAAAGAGTGGAGGAGAAACTGGACAGCATATTTTCTAGGATGCTACATATTAACTACTATTACATCAACCGTTTTCATAGGAATGAATAGTCGTACGACTCACAACTGCTGCATAATGAACATCGACCCATTTGTCACTCATCTCATTTCTCACGCTGTAATTGCTGAAGGGTTGATGTTATAGGAAATTTTTAGATGTAAAACTTAGCAGAGGCATTGTTTAACTAATTATTATAAAAAATTCATCATTAAATTTGTTTCATTGCCTCTATTGGAGCATGCGTAGCTCTGATCAACATTTGAAATAACTATCTTAATTACATGCATAAATTAAAAGATGCATATATTAGAAATTTTTAATATGGGCAGAGTGTAGAGTAACTAATAATTATTGAGCTTGAGACAACTATTGTCAAAATAACTAGATCTAGTCATTTGAATAGTTTACCCTTACCACTTATAAACCCTTTAACATTTTCATGTTTAATCAATATGGGATATCCTAATACTCCCCATCAAGTACAATTAGGACTGGACATTCAGTTGTCACTTGAAATAAACGCAATAGTAACTGGACCGAGCCGCTGGGACTGGACATCTAGACTGACAATCGAGAAATTAATAATTCGAACCAAACCTGCTCTGATACTATATTAAAATTTTTTAATATGGGCAGAGTGTAGAGTCCACTAATAATAATTGAGCTTGAGATAATCATTGTCAAAATAACTAGAACTAGTCATTTAAATAATTGACCTTACCATTTATAAATTCTTTAATATTTTCATGTTTAGTCAATATGGGATATCCTAACACTCCCCCTCAAGTGCAACTAGGACTGAACATTCAGTTATAACTTGAAATAAACGCACTGGTAACCGGAACAGGCCACAAGGACTGGACATCTAGATGGACAATCGAGAAATTAATAATTCTGACCAAACCTGCTCTGATACAATATTAGAAATTTTTAATATGGGCAGAATATATGGTCCACTAATAATAATTGGGTTTGAGACAACCATTGTCAAAATAACTAAAACTAATCATTTGAATAATTAACCTTAACACTTATAAATCCTTTAATATTTTTATGTTTAGTCAATATAATACGCTAACAGGATAGTTTGTAAATGTTAATTTGTTAGATATAAAACATTATATATATCCGTGAAACTACTCTTTCCTTATATAATGGGAATAGAGAAGAGTGAAGAACCTCAAGATGTGACCCTTTACGGTACAAAGAATGACTTTTTGTTACATATAATTGAGAAAAATAGTATAAACACTTCGATTAATTTGGAAGGGAATGATCGATCTTTTTCTCTGCCTTCTTTCTTCAAATCTACGGACAAAAGGAATAGAAAATGGAGCTACATAAAAAAAATCAAGTATCATTGACTTGTAGAAATCCTTCACATGGAAAATAAAGATACCGACTTTGTTTTATTAGTGTAGACGGAGCTAGAGACAATTAGATGATCATTCTCGATATTCTTACATATCAAGCCACGCGAGAGACGTTCCAGCTGTGGGCAGTCAGTATCAAACTGGGCATCTTCCAGGATTGACTCATCTTTTTCCACATCTTGACCCGTTAAACTGAAATTTCTCGGAATATAGTATGCTGCTGATCATCGTGTATGGAACTACGGACAATTAATGTATGAAGGTGACCGTCTTGTCCCGTCATTTCTAGGCGAAAGGGTGGCCTTTTAATGTTTTGAAAACTCAAAAGATAAATTAAGTTTGAGGTTTGATAAAAGCTTTTCCATGTTTCACTATCTTTTTAGTCAATTTTGACGTGGTGATTAATTAGTTAAGTAGAAAGTAGAGACAACAAAAGGTAGGTTGCTAACTTCCTTAATTATACTTAGTGATTGCTTTGACACTAACACAACTCTGTTTGACTAGTTAAGCTCCAATCTTTCTAAAGCTGAAATAAGGCAGAGGGTGGCAAGCTGAGCCGGGGAGATTTTAATTCGGTAATGGATGGTTGTTAGAATTCTGAACAATTTGGCAGATAAGCCAAAAAAGCATGAATGTCTTGAAGTTACATATTGTTGGATAGACTTGGAACAATAATGCTGGATCTGATGACCAATCCGTAAAGGGTATCTGTTCAGAAATGAAGAGTTCGTTCCCCACAAGTTATCTATTAGAAACAGGAACAGGATTTTTATCAAAGGTCCAATTTTCCCGCATGAATATGATCTTTGTTTAAGTTGACGTAAATGTTAGATAGAAGATTTTGACTGCTTTTATTCTCTTGTGCAGAATTTTTTTTTTTCAATATCGCGTGGAGCTGCAATAGGATGCCCTAAGGAAACGAGATATAGAATTATTAAATTAGAAAAATATATTATTTAACTCAATTTTATTTTAATTATTAACAGAATAATATTTTTAATAAAAAATTAAATCAACCAAACTTATTAAGATAAAATTTAAATTAATAGTAATTTAAAAGTAAATTAATTCTTAGCAACCAATCGTACTAAAATTGACAATCTGAAGTGTGTCAGAACACCTTCTCTTAAGAACAACATCAATTGGTATTAAATTAAAATTATCACTACTAGAGATTGGAGCCGAGTCGAACATCGAATGGGCTGAGTCAGAGGTGGCAAAGGAACGGTTTCTGACGTGGATATATCAGTCAAACCAAATGACGTATTTCTAGCTTACAGTGGTCAGTGAGGTTAGGTATCTCTCTTCTACGTGGGACCCACACCTTATTTACGGTTGACCTCCAGACGACGCCCTCCTGCCCACGTGTACTTAATCTAAATCCGTCATCTTTAACGGAACCCTATCTTAGTTCCTCTCTCTCTTGGGATCTCGAAACGTGGATTTCAGATCTTTTATTTAAGATGACTATTTTCTATCAATTTCTATTAAATAAATCCCATACAAATATTTATATGAACGAGATTAAATGCTCCGAAACGTGTCACTCTACACGAAACATTACGTCATATATCCCCCGAACAAAGCGGCTGGTCCTGCCTCTCTGAGCATTATTACTATATAACTCTTTTTGGACCCTTCCCGCTTAAGCAAGTCTTTTCTACCACCAAATACAAAGATACACTCTTTCGTTGAAAAGCCTATACAACCACTACGCTATATACTCTCTCTTTCTCTCTGACTTCTGTTTCTGTCATGGAGAAACAAGGCCGTGAATTGGAATTCTTGCACTCCGGTGACTTTCTCCGGCGTAACTCAGGTGAATCCGATCAAGTAAAGGACAACACCGTCGATCTAAGAAAGCCTATTCTCAAAGAAGTTGACTTCTTTTCGTCAAGTGAGAGGACTGATAGGTTGACGCGTACTCAGGAGACCAAGAATGGATCATCAAGTACTCCAGTTGTTGACGTTGTAAACGTAAGGTTTCATCGGTTATGTAGACCCTTTCTGGTTTTGTTTCTCTTGATGTCGGATAACAAACCTGTGTTTATGCTTCGGGTTGACTTTGTTGTTTCCTAGCAGACTGGACTTAATATTCACACCCCAAGCTCTGGGATTTCGAAAACAGCAAATGATGATAAACCCAAGACTGAGGTAAGTTATCTCTCTCATATGTGTGATCTAACTCATTTTCCCAGGTCAAAGCATTTATAGGCTTCTGCATTCAGCTATGAGTGGTTATTTCTTTATTCCTTTTGTTATCTTAAGTTGGATTTTCAAGATTGGAGTTTTGATCGCCTTTTGGCAGCTAAGTATGCTACAAACTCAGTTGGACAGAGTGCACAATGAGAATAAAAGGCTGAAAAACATGTTGGATCAAGTTACAAAGAGTTATAAGGACCTTCAAGCTCAGTTACTCATGGCAATGCAAAAACAAGCACATGGGAATCGGGAAAAGCAGGTAAATTTGGTTCAGATATCAGTAAATTCTCAAATAGATTAGTTCCCAATTTATTTTTCATTTGTTGGATGAATCGCTTATTTACTATTTGAAGTTTCTTGAACGGAGACATTACAGAAGAAATCCATATTATCTTCTTTCATCTATAAAGAATAGGGTTACGTGCTTCACTAGAACTAGTAAACATGCTTTCTTGATCCGCTATTACGTTTTTCAATATCTAAAGACAACTTTTTTTCCAATTTTAGCTCTAAAACAACTGGAAGAGAAAGTTCCAAATTTTCTATCTTAAATAAATAACTTCTACTGGACAATATCTTTCATTAAGTCTTAATTCAGACATGACTTTGGTCAAGACACCTCTTATGTCGGTTGTTTCATGGGCACGATACATCAAGAGTGACGCGTCTAAAGATTTACCTCGAACTATCTGATTTGAGAGCTATCCTCGCAATCATCTTCGGAATGCGAGCAATACTCTTACGCCAGCTCTTTGTCAACCCTTGAAACGATTGTGTTAACCTGAGCTTTGAGCACTGTATCTGAAGTTCGACGTGAGAATGGGATTCTCTCTGTGATTTCTATCAATATAAGCTATAAAGGAAAGATAAAAGGTATTATTGTACTAACTTCCATTTCTTTTGAATCACTTCAATGATTGATACAGAGAGGTGATCAGAGTGGAATTTCAAGTTTCATAATGCCAGCTCAACAGCTTATGGACCCACGGCCATCTGCCGCATTAGATGTGAGTGATGCTTCCATATCGGACGAGAAGACACAAGAAGTGTCCGCTTCTCCAACACATACAGCAGATGTCATGTCCCAAATTCCTGGAAAGCAACGTTCCATTGAGGACTGTCTCGATCAAACTTCTCAAAGCTCGGGTTCCCCTAAAAGCCCTAAATTAGACCAAGGGAAGTCCGGGGAACAAGTCCCTGAGGTTCCTCTCAGGAAGGCAAGAGTGTCCGTACGTGCACGATCAGAGGCTCCTCTGGTAAGCATTTATCAACTGAGAAGTTACATACGAATCTACAGAATAGATATGGGAAATGTTTGGATTTGCTGAAATTTAATGTTAACTTTTATTGTTCAGATCAGTGATGGATGTCAATGGAGGAAGTACGGACAAAAGATGGCAAAGGGCAACCCTTGTCCTCGTGCCTACTATCGCTGCACCATGGCTGTTGGATGCCCAGTCCGTAAACAGGTGACTTTTGGAGACTTCCACCATTATATTAGCTTCCAGCCCTCCAGTCATAGTTGTGGTTTGATGGGGAACCGTCAGAGAAATTTTGGTGGTTGCTAACTTCACTTACCGTAGAAGTCAACGCAAAGCATAGGAAAAAAATTGTCATTCCCTTCAAAAGTGAAGATCAGACCAACATGTACCAACTAAATCTGTTCATTTCCTTTATGTTTTAGGTCCAAAGATGCGCAGAGGACAAGAGCATTCTCATTACAACGTACGAAGGCAAACACAACCACCCTCTTCCACCGACAGCCACAGCAATGGCCAACACTACCTCAGCTGCAGCGGCAATGCTTCTCTCAGGTTCAACTACAAGCAAAGAATCTCTATCACCACACAGCAACTTCTTCTCTAATTCTTTGCCCTATGCGTCGACGATGGCCACTCTGTCGGCGTCGGCACCATTCCCCACCATAACACTCGACTTAACTCACAGCCCGAATTCAATGCCCTTCCTTCGAGTCCCACAATCACCGGCCACATTTCCTCTTCCTTTGCACGGATGCTCTCAATTTCTGGGCCATCCCATGTATGTCTCTCCAAAGCCACAGGCAATCTCTACAGTGCCATTAGGACAAAGGCATGCTTCTATCATGGAGACTGTCACTGCAGCGATTGCTTCTGACCCAAAATTTAACGAAGCTTTAGCAGCAGCTATCTCTTCGATTATTGGTGCACCTAGAAGCAGCGATGGGGCCAACAACAATGGAGTATCCGCATCTGTTGGTTCTCCACAACTTCCTCAACCTTGCACCACTTTCTCCACAAACTAGGTTGACCACAGATGCTGTGTGGCTGTCGCCTTTAATAAGCTATTAAGCTGGCAAGTTTCTTCTTTAGAATTCACCTTTTCTTTTGACGTTTTTCCTAAAATTACTTTTGTGAGCTTCGCACATGCATGAGAGCGAACCATGCATGAAGGGTTATTCAAAACACTTTAACGAACGAGAGCTCTTAGCTGATTCAAGCTTTGAATGTGAGGAATCAGTAGATTCAGCCATTGCGCCGGTTGGTTTCTGAAGGATGCAAGTCAGGAAATGATTAATTTTGGCATGCTTTTAAGAAGAAACGCAAATAGAGGGGAATGTATACAGGTATTATTTGTTATATGGAATTTCTTAATACTGTTGATAGCTGAAGACAATTGTTGTGGTTACCAGTGTGTATGGTGAGTTTAGGAAAGAACAAACGGGTGTTGTAAGAATCAGTGGGTCTACGAGACTAGGGGAGGAGAATGCTATGTATTTTGCTTGAAAGACCGTATACTGCGATCCTTGTACATAAATAAAGCGAAATAAAAAAAAAGGAAAATTTACTGTTAAGTGATAACTCTTGACAGAAACATAGGCGATCATGAGCCATCCAAGTTGAATGCACCTCCAGCACGAAGAACAAGGACACAAAGTGAATATGTAGGACAGATAGAAGATAATGACGAAAACAGTCACTCTGGAGTGATAGATGCATGCCATGGAATGGCTTGGAGTCAACTTGAGTTGAGTTCCTCCTGCCGCTTCAGTAGTGCTGGTTTTGGAAGCCTTCAAAGCCTGTTGCTTGATCATATGAAACCATTCCAAGGTTTTACTCCTTGCATTGTCGATGCAAATTCCAGTCAATTTTAATTATTTTATTTTAAATATCCATAAAAATTTATCTCTTACTAATCGTGAAAGCGGTGCTGATTATTAATTTTCTTTTAATAATAAATACATCTTAAATAAATAAAAAGAAGATTACTCAATTCTCTATATTTGTAATGTATTGGTTCATTAAGTATATAATACTAAGGATGAACGGGATGGACGAACATGAAATTCATCATGTTTGTCCGTTTGATCTAACAGTTCCTATTTTAACTAATAAAACAATTGAAAAGCCTTAGTAGTCAGTGTTTCGAAGATAAAACCCCCTTTTTTTTTCCTCTCTGCAATTTCTGGAAGGCTCCCATTTTTTCCCTTTCTTTGTCACACCTCTTTACTCTTTCCCTCCTACTAGGTTGGTTCTGTTCATCGACAAAGCTACTTTGTTAATGATATTTTAGCATTGGAAGACCCAACTTTCGAGTTAGGATGAAGACCTTGTCTTTACTTCGCTAGAGGGTATTACAAAAACTAGAGCAACTGTAGGTTTGTGCATGGTGGTCTTAGAGAATCAGATGGTGCAAATATGGTGGGTTTATCAAACAAGTTTGATATGCTTGACCAATGACATGAGATGATTAGATCCAAGTATGCTCAGCAGCAAAGAGTAGTTGCAGCTTCACAGTTTATTGGCGCTACTTCTCTTCCTTATTCTCCTACGTGCATGAACTTTCTTCTTCAACGCCATCAGAGAGATAGTCAGAGGTAACAGATGAAATTTTTTAGATGAATCTTTGGCAGAATTTTATTTTCTGGTGGAACTTAATTAGTTGTTTGTTGGGTTGACAATTTGTACAGCTGCTGCTTTGATCAGGGGGGAAGACATGCACAAGCTTTGTCGAGGTCGGTGGTTTCTCCATATGGTACATATATCTATACTAATCTATTGGACAAATTTAATCAATGTGGAGTGAACAGGTTTGCAACATACTTCATTCTTACTTAAATATTCAAATTTATTCCGTATTTTTTTTGTATAATTTTTCTTATATATATGCTTTTTTCTGAGATTAATTTTAAGTTAAAACTATGAATCAGAAGTATTGTGTTACACCAGGAAGTATAGCAAACGAGGAATGTAGAGAGTTTGGACCTTCACTACTTATCTTATAACTCTTTGTTAGTTGTAATTGTCATATCTTTTAATACACATTTTACTCCATTCTTCCTTAGATATTCAAATTTATTCCATATTTTTTTTGTATAATTTTTCTGATACAGATGCTTTTAGCTGAGATTAATTTCAGGTTAAAACTACAAATCAGAAGTGCTGTGTTTCACCAATAAGTATAGCAAACGAGGAAAGTAGAGAGTGTGGACCTGCACTACTTGTCTTATAACTCTTTGTTAGTTGTAATGGCCATATCTTTTAATACACATTTTACATACTTATTTGAGGTAATTAATGAAATGAAATAAGTTCCACCTTCTCATATATGAAAAAGTTGCACTAGGCTAATAATGAACTCCCCCTACTGAGACAATTAATGGCATTAAAAGAGAATGAATGATTGGAATTTTACTGATAGCTCTATTAAAGGTGAGATCTTGAATGGAAAAAGAGAACAGATATTGCGTTGATGATTGTACCAAATCCCTCGATGTCTTCATTCATTTAAGGAACTGCCAATCCCGCATACCCTTCATTCATTTAAGGGAGTTAATGACATAAAATAATGAAATAGTTGCATCTTTACAATTTAATTGAAATGAAGGAATGATGACAAATTTAATAAATACAAAGTAATTAATGCATGGGCGTGCACTAAACGCACTGGCGTGCACAGCGCACAGGCGTGCATTAAGTGCACGCCCGTGCATTAATCACTCATGCATTTTTCTTTTTCATTTTTATTTTTTATAAAATTCATTATAACATAATTAATTTTGTAATTATAATATATTTTATTTTATATTATATTAATTATTTTATTTAAAATTTTAATATATTTTTATGCATTTTTTCTTTTTAATTTTATTACGGCAGGTTTCACAAAGGTTTCGAAAGGTTTTGTGCGAGAAATGGCAGCAAGAATTGCAAAATTTCTCCTCTTTTAAATAGATGCAGAAATTTCTGCTCTGCTTAGTGTCATTGTGGTTGGGAATAAAATTATTAGTTATGTTATGACTTTTGATGGGTTTTCTTTAAGTAAATTGTTTTAAATAGAGTTTTGTAAGTATGGATTTAAATGTTGGATTCAGGTATTTTGGCTATAGTTAATAGCTATACATATATATATATATATTGACAGAATCAGAGAAAATAAGAGAATAAGGGGATGAAAGTGTATTATGAAACTTCAATGATTAAATTGTATTGATCTAGGCAGAATTGAGCAAAATGATCTTCATGAAAGTTGTAGATCTTTTTCTTAGCTTTTTAATGACATAAAGTTTGTAATTTTTAAATTTCTGGATTGGAAGTTATGGTGATTTGAAGTAAGGGTATGCGACTAAGAAGTCGCGATCGTACATACAATCCCAGAATTTCTTAAAAGTCACGATCGCGATGAAATACGATCGTGACTTTGCCACTATTCTTAAGAAGTCGCGATCATTGCGAAGCATGATTGCGACAAACCATTTCCATGCCCAAAATTTTTTATTAAACCTATAAATGCACGGGCGTGCATTCTTAATGCACACCCGTGCATTAATGAATAATGCATTTTTTCTTTTTAAATTTAATTTTATAAAATTAATAATAACATAATTATAATTAACATTTAATTTATTTCTTTTAAAGTAATAATTAAATTTTATTTAAATTTAATTCTTCATGTGGTAAATTTTATCTTTTTGTACTTTTACCATTTTCATCAATCTGTTTTTTACGTTTATGATGTTTGGATTGTGTAGAGCAATAACATGTTACACCCAATAAGTATTTTAATTTCATTATTTTAATTAACTAAAATATTTAATTGATTATAAAAAATTTTAACTTATTTTGTTTCAGTCAGGAGAATGACTTAATAAGTCACGGGTGATATATAATTTTTACTTTTTACTTTGATATTATAATATTTGTATTTTCTTTGTATATTTTATCCATTTATAACAAATACATTACACTATACATTTCCTAATTTTTTATTTTTTAATTTCAAATTTTTACTAACTAATTTTACTAATTCATTTCTAATATTCTAACTTATATATTTTTAATATGAAAAATTTTTACCTTGTTAATTCCTTTCTTAGTATACACTTCAAATTTTAAATATTTATAATTTTATTACAAAACTTAAATTAAACAATATTCATTTATACATTAAATAATATAACATGTTTAGAAATACTCCTACGGTTAAATTAAGCTTAAATAATCCTAAAATTAAATTGACAAAGTTTTCTTCATAAAAGTTGTAGCTTATCCTCTTAGCTTTCTAATGGTATAAATTTTGCAAGTTTGTGGACATTGGAATTAAAAGATTCGGCACTTACAAGTTTAAGTGTCACACTTAGATATTACCAAGTAATTAAACAGGTATAAACCATAAACTGTATTGATGTAGGCCAACTTTGATAAAGTTGTCTTCATAAAAGTTGTATCTTATCCTCTTAGCTTTTTAACGGTATAAAGTTTGCAATTTTTGGACATCGGAATCAAAAGATATGATACTTACAAGTTTAAGTATCACACATAGATGTCACCAAGTAATTAACCACGTATAAACAACAAACTGTATTGATGTAGGCCAATTTTGACAAAGTTGTCTTCATGAAAGTTGTAGCTTATCCTATTAGCTTTCCAGTGGTATAAATTTCGAAATTTTTTGACATCGAAATCAATAGATATGACATTTACAAGTTTGAATGTCACACTGGATATTATATACATATAATTATTTATTATATATATATTATTTAATAAATAATTATATATATATATTATAAAAATTTAAAATTAATGCATTTTTAAATGCATTAGAGTATGCACAGGCGTGAGTTCAGAATGCACACCCGTATATATTTATAGACGATTCTTAAGTGTTTGGGACCGTTAACCTCAACTCGAGTTTTGGTTAGCAAAGTGGTATCAGAGCTTAAGGTATTCCATCACGTTGTTGGTTTGAATCCCAGATCAATCAATGTGGGAATGGAATGTCGCTTGTGTATGGGCGCAAGCGAAGCATGGCGGACGATTCTTAAGTATTTGGGACCGTTAACCTCAACTCGAGTTTTGGTTAGCTGACTTTTGTTTATGTTAATTTTAATTATAGTTATTTATTA
>JAOQMS010000009.1:23007781-23040292 GCA_027563885.1 Erythroxylum longipes | reverse complement strand
TGCCTATTATTTCTTAAGATATGTTTAGATAGATGAATTAATTGAGTAGCTTCCAGTGCTAATTGAAAATTATTATTATTGGTTTTATCAATTTTGACATATTCTATACATCGTTTAATTTCTTGCTTATGATTTTATTCTATTTGGTCACATTCTCGGATTAAACATTTTAACATAGATTTGGTTTCAAAATAAGTCATTCTAAGAGTAAGGAAGAAAGAGAGAAAGAAAAACAACAGATTTTATTAGTGGAAACTTAATACAAGAGATCTAATCTATTAGACGCTTAATGTGCTTAATATACATTTTTCTCATATCTGCATTAATCTTTTTGAGATTAGTACTATATTGAATCATTTTAGCATAATGAATTGTTTGTTCATAATATCTGGAACTATAATTAAATTTAGAATTTAATTTAATTTTTTATTAAAGTAATAGTACTATAATTAAAACTAAAATAAACAAACACTTATGCACTTTTTTTCTTTGTAGATTTATTTTTTAAATTTATTAATAATAACATATTATAATTACAATTATAACTTAATTTCTTGTTTTCTTATTTCCCTCACACTAACAATATATATTTATGCTTCCGTGTAACATGTCACACCCGTTACATGCAACTATATATATATAACAATAAGGAATTTACTAATAATAATAATTAATAATAATAATTATTATTAATAATAATAATAATAATAATAATAAATAAATAAATAAATAAATAAATAATTTTTAACAGTTAGTGGAAGATTAATAATTATAATATTTAATAATAATAAGAAGAAAATTAATAATAATAAAGAATTTAATAATAATAAAAAAAATTAATAAAATTACCGAATATAATAATAATAATAATAATGACTTTTTATTTATATATACTTACTATATAAATATACTTAAGTAGATCTTATTAAGTATATTCTTTATATATATATATATGCACAATGGCGACCTGCTACTATTTTCTTCTTCTTCTTCTCTTCCATTAAAACTACAACTCCAACATATTCAACCCCATTTTCAACTTCCACGAACTCATCATACTCATAAACAAATCAAACTCCAAGATTAAAGCACAACATCAAAACAGAAGATTATTCACGTAACTCCTGCATGTTTTCTGCACTTTTATCTTTTTGCATTCACTTCATTTTCTGCATTATCTTCGCATATCATTTTTTTTCATCTCCCGACATCACCCTGAACCTAATCTTTTATCTCAAAGCTCATTTCACTTACTTAACAATTTTAAAACGAGTTCGGTTCGGATGAAGCAAAAGTCACGGGCGTGACTTTTATCTCTCACGCCCGTGAGAAGCTGAAGGTGTCGCAAGTATAATAATAATAATAAGAAGAAGAAGAAGAAGAAGAAGAAGAAGGAATTTAATAATAATTTGGAATTTAATAGTAATAATAAATGTAATTAATAAAATTAATAATAATAAGTATATATACTCAAATGGAACATTAATAATAATAATAATTAATAATTATAAGAATAAAATTCATAAGAATAATAAATTTAATAATAATAAGAAGTCAATTAATAATAATAAGGAATTTAATAATAATAATAATAATAATAATGAAATTAATAATAGTAAGGAATATAATAATAATTAAAATAAATAAATTTAATAATGATAAGAAATTTAATACTAATAATAATAAATATAATTAATAAGAATAATAAAAATAAAAATAATAAGTATAATAATTAGTAAAAGATTAACCATATTAATTAATAATAATCAGATTAATAAAATTAATAATAATAAGGATTGATAAAATTAGTGATTGATAAAATACTACAAGTTACATGTCGTGCATGTTATTTTCCTTTTCTTAATTCACACCTACATAAAGTAATCATATTTTTTATTAGAATATTAATTAATTAATTAAAATATTATTAGTTAGTCAATTAATTATAACATAATTAATTGATTAATTATTATATATTTAACACATATAAAAAATAATTGTTTTGTTAAATATAATTTATTTATAATTTAATTGTTAATCGTTAACTGTTTTGTTTATTCAGTTATAATTAATAATGATTAATATATAACTAATTTATTGATGTATAAATTTATTTATATAACAATCATAATAATGATAATATCAATTAATTAATTGAAAAATTATTTATTTTCTTCGTTAATCAAATGATCATTGATTTACTAATTATAATATATTATACACCTGTGACACGTATATATATTAAAATTAAACATCCTAAACATTATCATTAATAAAGAAATTTATTAACTAATAAATTATAATAAATTATAATATATTTATTGAGATGTTCAAAATTAAATCTTTTTAGATGACATATTAATCAATCAGTTAATCACACCATGCCGTTGTTTATAATTAGCCGTTTTCTAATTAAAAGAAGTGACATGATGATTATTTTTTTACTAAATAAATCAAACAATGTCTTTATATTTTCTTCTCCAACCTAACTTCTATAACCAAATTTCTCGAAACACAATTCTCCATCTTCAGACTATAAAAAGTATATATTCCGGACGACTCAACTTTCCAGTTTTAGTAAAAAAGAGATTACAACGATCTGTAAATTATCCTTTATCCTTTTTCGTAATTTTTCTGTTAATTAAATTTTTATTAATTTCATTTGTGATTTAGAATGTTAACTTTGTCAAATTTAAATTTTCTACCTATTCAGATGTTGCGGGTTAATATATAATTATTCACAAAGTTGATTTAATTATTTGATTCTAATTTTGCATATTCAGTCTATTAAATTTTTATCAATTTTTGTATTCAAATCGAACATCTCACGAATCATGTCTATGATATTCATGTTTATATAGTTACATAACAAATATTACATTTTTACGATTATATTGTGTTAATTTTTAGATTTTTAAAATAATATTATGATGATGTTTACAAAATGCAACTGTTTAATATATTTTTCAACTATTATATGAAAATTTCAACCGTCAGCTGGAAGTGGAGTTTTTAAGAGAGTTATAATTATTTGAGTTGTTACTTATTATTTACTAATTTATATTAAAGCATTCACGGTTGTGACCAATAAGTCACAGCCGTGCGTAATTTTAATGATAAACTTTTATTATTGTAAAATATTATTTCCTTTTTATCTATTTCTTCTGTAAATGTAATCATATACAAATTCAAACTTTTCCTTCAAAATTCTTGTTAACTATTACCTTATATATTAAAAAGTCATAATCTGTCTTTTAATATTAGGTTAATTTAATTCAAAATTAATTTTAATTATTATTATTATTAATTATATATTGTTAATCGCCCTTATTTATTTCATTAAGCTTTAATAAATATACGTATTTATAATTTCATATGTTACCTAATCCATTTATATCTCAAATATGAAAAATTATTAATTAAAAAACTTATTTTCATAAATTATAACAATAAAAAAGTTTTTAGTCACCTACATATGATTAATCATGAGGTTTTTTCTTATCTAACATTAAATCGAATTCTCGGATTTATGTTTGTGCTTGTTATGTCTTTACAAAATAAATGATAAACAATGTAAAGTAGTTTTAATTTGCATAACTATTACGACAAATCTACTATTAATTTTGTAAACATTTCATTTCCTATAATTATTTTTCCTAATCACATTTCTCCTTTAATTTTTTTAGGTTTTCTTATTGTTCACTCTTACCACAACTTTGTTCGTTGTTTTGGTATTCAGGTATGTCTAATTTTGTCAAAAAATTAATATATATAATTTGTTTATATTTGTTCCTCATTAATATGATGATTATTTTTTCTTTATTTAATTTTTTATTAAATGTATGATTAAGATGCTTTCTGAAACATATGGTTTCTTACATGTATTTTGTTATATTAACGAATACAGTAAATATTATTGATTCTTGATAAATTCTTTATTAAATATATTATTTGTTAAATGCATTTTCTTATATTCATCGATAAAAATGAGATTATTGCTTCATTTTTAATGATGCTATTTTTAGAGATTTTAAAATTGTAGTCATCGTTTATTAATGTACCTAAGTATTATATCATATACACCCATGAGGAGTATAATAGTAAATGTTTTTTAAATAACTACAGAAGGTAGTTAATAAATTTTGGTATGTTTAAAAACAACAGAGGTGATATGAAGAAACATGTTGCTTGTGTTTTCGATTTCTGCATTGTTTTGTTTCATACGGAAGAACAAGAAGAGTGTAAGATCTGCAGAAAAATTCTTTAACCAGTGGGAATACAACAATAGTTCACATACGTGATTATTTGTTATTTATGCATATGAAGATCCTGTTAATAACATTATCTATGTGATTATGTTCTTTGTTTTGGTAATAATCTTACATTGGTATAAGAGTATAGGTTTCTTTATACGTATATCTAAACGTTGGTTTTAAGATATACTATTTATGGACTTGTAATTGTTTTTTTTTATGAATTTTGGTATATCAAAGTTCATACTCGGTACAAAAACAGATTACTTATATTCATTTTGTTTCTGGACTTGTGATTGTGTTTGGCTATGTTATTGGATATGCTAAATTTTGTTGTTGTTCTCTCTCCTTCTCTCGTGACTTCTCTCTCTAGAAGTTTGTTTTTTTGTTTTCTGCATACGACAAGATAAGATCTCGTTTCTTGTTAAGAACAGTAAAGTACATAAATTCTATTGTTGTGGTCTTATATGGGAACTACTATAAACCTAGCCTCCAAGTGGACAGAAAAGAGAACAGAAGAAAAAAAAAAACCAGAGAATGAACAGCAGAAAAGAGAAGGAAGAAGAAAACTTCTAAAAACGTTGTTTTTTCAAGAAAGAGGTACATGGCCTCTCAATCAAGAAGGTTTCCATGCCTCTCATCTACTGCTAAAAGACAAATTCTGAACTTTGATTGAGAGGCAATCAGGAAAGTTCAATTCTCAGTAGATCTACTGTTAGAAACTTACTTTGTGTTTTTTTCAAAGCAAGAGGCACGTGGCCTCTGATTCTAGTAGTTACCCATGTTTTGGGCTCACATTTATGAGATTACACTTTCCTGGCTTAAAGATTAACCCATTAACTCTTATCTTGTGATAGTTTTCTCTTAGATCAACTAATTTGTTTAGTTATAATAGAATTAGAAATTTCTAATTTACACAAACTAATTAATTTAGTTAAATTAGTTTCTAATTATAATACATTAGTTTTTATTAATTTTATAATAAATAAAATTTAAAACTAATTTGTTTGGTTAAAATAAACTTAAAAATAAGTTTATTTTCGTTGAATTAAAATTAGACATATGCTTTCTAATTAAATCAATAATAATTTGTTTAGTTGAAATTAGATACACTACAACAAAATATAAAGTTTAATGACACAAAAGGTGGAGTTTTTAAACGCTTTATAAAGCTTTAAAAAAACAAGTGTCACAAAAACTATTTTCGACAGTTTTCTTAGACACATAGATGCATCGAAAAAACATAGATTTTTTACGCATCTAAGCGTCAAAAAAATATAGATTTTTTATGCATCTAAGCGTCAAAAATCTAGGCGTTGAAAATCTATTTACACACAGATGCGTCAAAAACATAAATTTTTGACGATTTTCTTAGACACATAAATGCTATTTTAGACGATTTGTGTAAGCTTTTAGATGCTTTTTTTGTCGATATTTTTCACTTTTAGACAGTTTTTTACTTCAAAAAATTTCACTATTTTTTAACAAAAAAATAAATTTACAATTTGCTTTTTGCATCTTTTTTAAGATCACTCACATTATTATAATAAATTTAAATAAATTATAATAAATTAATCACATAAAAATTTATAAGTATATAATAGCACAAATTAGCTGAAAAAAACTTGTTATTAAAATATGAATGTATGGAGTACACAAATTAATATACAGTTGCTCTCCCAAATAATGAAAGTAGCTAAATCGATTTTTAGGTACATATATGTCCATAACTAAATAACGAAAGTAGCTAGAAGCATAAAGGCTAGACTCTTCCTCCACAATCACTAGCTTGCACCCAGGGTATAACCATATGCCAATCGACCATTACTCTGGATCATAAAAATACATAATCCAAATCCAATCCCATATCAGAATATATTGAACATTTTCAATTCACGAGCTCGATGGAATGAAAACCAATGTTACTTGGTTGTGTTGTTGTTAAGTGACCATTTCACCACAATAGCTTAAGCTATTGTATGAGGCCAACTTAATTGGTTTTATATATTCACTAACACACCCCCTCAAGTGAAAACCCTTTGGGCTTCAAACTTGCACAGGCTCACTCTACTTTGTGCTGAATTAATTTGACGATAAATAGGTGGATGGTAGGATTTGAACTCAAGACCGTTTGGTCATAAAGGCTCTGATACCATGTTAAGCGACCATTTCATCACAATAGCTTAAGCTGTTGTGTGAGGCCGACTCAATTTGTTTTATATATTCTCTAACACACCCCCTCAAGTGAAAGCCCTTTGAGCTTGAAACTTGCACAGGCCTACTTTTACCTTGTGCTTAATTTTATAGGTAGGTGGTAAGATTCGAACTCATGACCACTTGGTCATAGAGGCTTTGATACCATGTTAAGTGACCATTTCACCACAATAGCTTAAGCTGTTGTGTGAGGCCAACTTAATTGGTTTTACATATTCACTAACAGTTGTCAATTAGAAAGTCAATGTGGGAAATGGAAAAATGTGTTGACGTAATCAAAGAAACCAATTGCAAGAAAAAAAGGTTACCATTCTTAAATAGTTATTGACGAAGCTTTTAGAATAATCCCGAGCTGCTCCAAAATCAATAAGATTTATTGTCTTTGTGGCCTCTTCATACAAGAAATTATTCCAATTACGATTTGTCTGCAATATAACAAGTGAAAAACTATCAAAGGCAAATGTTGAATTTCAGACCTTCCTTATAAATGCAATGCCAATAAAAGAATGTCAAGTCATATGGAAGACAGAAGAGATGATCTAGAAAGTCATTGGACAAGAAATCCTGCCTGCATAAAGCGGAAGACAAACAACTCCATTAATGTAAGTTCCAGTAACTTCTGCCCAACATAATTACGAATTTCTTGGCTAAGTAATGCCACCTTATCAATTGGAACTCCTGTAGACAGAAAATTTCAAGATAAAACTAAAGGATCAGAATCCATAAATGGTAACAAAATAGTTTGAACAGCATTAAGAGTTTATAAGCTTTCTTAAATGAAGAAATTCAACAGGCTAACAAAAACGAGATAAGAAGAAACTACAAGAAGTTTACCATGGGACACATACTTCATTATTTAACCAAATATTCCAAGAAGTCACATTCAGAGACATTTTCTTTGTGGAGATTTGGCAATAGTAGCCCTAGCTCTCAAAAACAAAGTATACCAGCCGCTTTAAGTAGAAAAGTAACAGAAAGCACCGGCAGCCATACTAGAAACAAGTTGTGTAGTTAGGACTCTATGGCTTAAAAGCTCATCCAACACTAATGGAACATAAAACCCCTTAGCATCTGAGAGCCGATTACTAAATCTATTCTGGTAGGTTGCCTCCAACTCATAGTAACATTCACGAGATAGTTCTTCGTTTGCAACCTTTATTTATAACTCACATTCCATCGACTGTTCATGTCTGCATTCAAAGTCTAATTATTTTCTGTAATCTGAAAATAAGGCACATGAAAGATAGAAAGAAGAAAAATAACTTATAAATTAGGTAAGTTAATTATATGATTTGATGGAACCTTACAGTGAATACATAAGTACCCAAAAACATGACTAGAAGGTAGACCTTATTCATCCGCCCATATTCTCCCATATCAAACCAAATCTTGCAAAGATCAAGATTTGTCTTGAACCAAAATCTCTACAAACAGGAACTCAAGTAAAGAAATTATGCAAAGATGAACCTTTTAAGAAAATGAAGCAAGCTATTCATTCTATAACTTCAACATAAAATGGCTTAGTAGTTAATCCCAGGTAGCAAGAGATAGTGCATTATTTGAAAGAACAAATAATTGAAGAGGGTTTGTAGAGGTTAGCAGTAGGACGAAGTAGCCTATTTGTACATCGCATCAATAGATTACATCCTTAAAAAAGTAATATGACTCGTATATATGATGTACAAAACAAGGAAATATAAGAACCTAAGTTAATAGCTCACACTTTCACAGTTGATATTAAATATAAATAATAAACATAATCTAAATTTAAGAAGAAAATGTGAAATTTGAAAAGGAAAGTTGTAAGTCTACAATGAAGAGAAATTTGTAATTTTAAATATAAAATTTAAAAGTAAAATATAAAAAATGAACAAGCAATGAACCAAATGCTACTACTTCAATTAATCTACGCGTAAAAAGTTCAACCTATTCTACACATCCCATTAGTATACAATCTTTATAGTCCTTGTAAAATCCTTTAAACAAAATATGACTTTCTACCTCCTCTAGTGATAATAGCTTTTTCCTATCTAGCTGACAAACATTACAAGGACATCTAATTTTCCCATTTTGTGCACCTTTCTTTGCAAATTCCATGAAATCATAAATCCCTTGAATATAAGACTCGCTATTTCTTGGTTGATTTATCCAATTCTTATCCATAACCGTGGACATTGATCCTATAGATTCGTAAGTATCAACCTTCACACATATTTTTAAACAATACAAACAAACAAATAGATTGCAATGGAAGAAACATATAAAATTGACAAATGCCAAATAAGGCAAAATGTTAATCTACTCACTCACATGTACAACGATGTACTAATAGTTAAAGATAACAATAAGAAAAAGGATGAGAAAATTGTCAACTGATTTTGGAAGTTTAAGTTCCTAGAGTTAAAGGAGCATGAAAATTGGTTCAAAACAAAGCCGGCATATTAATTATCAATCTTACTTCATAAAAGCATAAAGAGTATACAAACAACAAAAGAAAACAGGAAATTAATAGCACCAACCTGTAAGACTTTTAGACATAGAATCAGAAGTTACTGAAGTTGACAAAACAACTACCAAAAGTGAGTCAAAGATTTTGCCATTCTTTTTTTGAGTTAAACCCACAGCTTAGTAACTGCATGTAACCAATGGATAATAAACCAGAGAGCATGTAAGCAATGGACACATACATCAACTACCTTTCATTAGTACAAACAGCCTTATTTGAAGCACTGAATTACTACAATCACAAAAGTAATCCTACTCCTACTCTAGCTTCAATCAAAATTCTCGAACATAGAATCTGTAAGATTCAGAAACGTTTTGTGACCAATTCCAAGCTACACTGCATTGACGCAACAATACAATGCTACTAACAACGAGAAACCTCTAAAAACTTGAAATCAATCATTTGAAACAAATCAAAACAAAATGGGAAATTAGAATCGAAAGTAAAATTTAAATCCCAATCCATCCATACACAAGCTAAAAAACTAAAACAATACCAATTAAACAAGCAAACAAGCAAAAAGATTCGGAATCATCTGAAAAGCTAGAGAAAGACAAAAGAAGCGGAGGGAGACAAAATCCCTTACAGGAGAGGACGTAGAGATGCCACCAAGATTCCAAAACATCATAATAGAGCCAAAAACAGAGGTTTAGTTTAAGAGAAAGCAAGAGCAGAGTAGATCTGTAAACCCTAAAAAGGAGAAGGCAATCTAGGCCAAGTTGGAGAAGTAGAGAGAGAGAGAGAGAGAGAGAGTTTTGCGAAGGCAGAATACACATGAAATGGAACCAGATTTAGGTTGATTTTGGTTAATTGGAAGGTTGAGAAAGAATGCCACACCTCGACGAACACCAATGTAAAAGTAGTTGGAATGGTTCCATCATGTCTCCAAGCTTGGCTTCCTAATTTTACGCCTTACGTATCTGTGAATCATTTGAATCGACCGTAGAATAAAATTCGTGTATGCCAAGATCCGAGGGGAGACTAATACAAAAGGTGAAAATGTTAGCATCGGATATTATGGGCTTCCCTTCGGCTTAGGTTGTCACGTCCTTTTTTATGTTAGTCTTGCCCTTTATTGCTTATGTTGTATTGAAATAAATTGAATTTGTATTAGTAATAATGAATTGTTATATTGAAATAAATGGAATTTGTATTAGTAATTATTATTATGACAAAGTAAATCAAAATTTATATTTATATTTAAATTAATTTATTATATTATTGATAATTACAAATCAATAAAGAAATGCATGAGAAGTTGTATTAGAGTGTATTTCAATAGTTGTCCTATTCTTTGTAATATTTTCAAAATATTACAAAGAATCTTATTACTTAAGTTTTATCTTATTTCATTTCGTAGATAATCAAATCTAAGTTTTAGACACTTTTTTAGTATATTTTTTAGACAAATTTTACCGTCGTAAATAAATGTCAAAAAACTCTATCAATTCTTAGATTATTTAAGACAATTATTAGATGTGTCTAGATATAAGCGTCTAAAATCTCCTTTTTTTGGTGTAGTGATAGAAGTTTAATTAGAAATTAGTTTCTAATTAACCAAGATAAATTGATTAGTTCAATTATAATTTAAATTAGAAATAAGTTTCTAATTCAATTTGGCTTATTCATATTTAAATATGATTAGATTAGAAATAAGTTTCTAATTGATTACATGTTAATAGCATAATTTGATTAGTTCAATAAAATTACTAATAGAATTAAATTATTTCCATTATATGAGCATGAGTTCACTATGTGTTAGACAAAATAATTTGTTTATTTTATGGACTCTTCTAATTCCTAAAAATTTGTTTTTTAAAAAGACGCCTATTATTAAGCAAACAGTTAAGCTTATTCGATGTGAGGCACAGAAGAGACGTATTAGCAACATGTATGTACAATTAGTTAACATGCGTTTAAAGCTTGGAGATGATCTAATACAACATGTTATTTCAGTTAATAACATGATGCAAGAGTTATACTTTGGAGGTTGTCTAGCTTATGCAGATGTTGAAGTAAAGTATATGACTTTGCTTGTGACATTACCTCAACCGCAAAGCGAACTGTTACAAATGTTCTAGAATAATATGCCTAACAAGAAGAATTATAATTTGTTAGTGATGACATTTGTTAAAGAGATGAGTAGAAGAACGTTGATTCGGACTTTGTATCCTATAGGTCTTCCATTGGAAATAGTAAAAGCTATTGTACATCGAGCTTCGCGAACTTGTAAACTCATTTCCGAGTAGGGTTCATTACCTATAGACTTTTCGTAGGTTGTAACACATTTAATGCAATATGTTATTATAAGAACAAAGTCTTGATATGTATGTAATATGTTTACATATATGTCATATAGGAATTCGTCTAGAGTAAGGTAATTAGGATTCGATTGTTGTATGAATGATGATTAAACACATTAGTGGACTTTTGATTTCATAAACAATTGTGATCGAATTATTTACTCTATGAATGATTAATATGACATTAATCTATATTTTAAACATAGTATCAATATTGTTTGTAACATTTTATTTTTTACTAACTCAAAATCCTTTTATAAACATTCTAAACTTCATTCATGCACCAATTTCAATTATCATATAACAATATCTGCCAATTTGAGTGTTATACATGTCATCAACTTATTCTAATTATTCATAAATTGTATATATCAAGCATGAAAACATTTTTGGACATGTATTTTAGTGATTTTGAAGCAAATCATCGATCTCTTGATTAATTTCAAGTCTTAGAGTCAAGTTTGTTAACCAAATTTTATTTTAATATTTATTTGATTTAATTATTATTTATTATATGATAAAATTGTAATATTTTAAATATTTTATATTATTCTTAATTTTATATTAGTATGATGATTAAATGATATTTTATATTAAGTATGATTATTATTTATTTATGAAATATGTGACAAATAATGTTAACGAAATAAATAAATGATTTTTATTTTAAATCTCTAATATTATGACTTTTGAGACATGGTTGATGTAAAATTATAAATTATACAGTACATATATTAAATGACTGTTTTGTAATTTAAAAAAATTCAAGGACTATTTTATAAATTTAAAAAATTATTTGAAACGGTATCTGGTATTGATCGGTACTGATATAGTATCAAAACCCAATCCAATACTAAACCCGGTACGGCATTCGTAACATTGCAAAAAAGATGTTATGTCCTTCTTTGTGTTAGCTACCCACACCACCAAATAACCAACTAGCTCAAGGTCTTTCGCTCACGGATAGGAATATGATTGACGCTGCAAGCGGTGGTACCTTAATTGACAAAAAACTGACAGCTGCAAGGGACTTAACCGCAAACATGGCTTCCAATACCCAACAATTCGGAATATGTACTGGGCATGGAACAAAAACCGTGAATGAGGTGAATATGACTACATTGGAGAAAAGATTGGATGACCTTACTTCTTTAGTGCAACAAATTGCGGTTACGAAGAAAGAAGAAGCAAAGGTATGTGGAATATGTTCAATGTTAGGATATTCTACTGATGCATGTCCGATTTTGTAGGATGAAAACGCAAAACATGTGAATGCCGTGGGAGGTTTTGTTGGACTGAACCAAAGGAAATATGACCCATTTTTCAACACCTACAATCTAGGGTGGTGCGATCACCTGAATTTGCATTATGGAAATCCTCAAGGGTAGCAAGCAACCACAAATTTCCAGTAGTATAGACAACCGTATGTGCCTCGACAACATCAAAATACAACATCCAACTCCAAAGGTAAGACTTCTCTGGAAGATATAATTCACTCTTTGGCCACTAATACTTTGACGTTTTAGCAGAATACTGAAGCAAGTATCCGAAACATTGAAAATCAACAAAGAAACATTGAAAATCAAATGAGCCAAATGGAAACTACCATAAATCGATTAAAGGTACGAAATTCTGGAAATTTTCTAGCACAACCATAAATCAATCCCAAACAAAGTGCAAAGGCTATCACGTTGTGGAGTGGTAAGGAATTGCAGGAACCACTTCCGAAAATTTCCAGAAGAGAGATAGAATAAGTGACGCTAAAGGCCCCCACACAATCAGAAAAATACGTAAACACCTCTGCAAAAAATGGTGGTGCCGCCCAATTTTCCAAGTCGATTTGCCAAAGCGAAGAAGGAAGAGCAAGAAAAAGAAATATGGGAGACTTTTGGAAAAGTTCAGGTAAATATTCCTCTCCTTGATGCTATTAAACAGATTCCACGGTATGCGAAATTCCTTAAAGAACTTTGCACTTCAAAGAGTAAATTAAAATTTAATGAGAAGGTGCAATTGGGGGAGAATGTTTCAGCTATGCTGCAAAAGAAAAAGCTTCCACCCAAGTGTCAAGACCCAGGTATGTTCGCTATCCCATGTCAAATTGGTGATTTGCGAATTGAAAGAGCTATGTTAGATTTAGGTGCGTCCATAAATGTCATGCCATATGAAGTTTATAAATCTTTAAATGTTGGACCTCTTAAAGAAACTAATGTAGTGATTCAATTAGTTAACCACTCAAATGCTTATCCGAAGGGTGTGTTAGAAGACATTTTAGTTTAAGTAGGGAATATGCTTTTTTCGGCTGATTTTTATATCTTACAGATAGGCACCAATGATACATTTTCTTCCACTCTGATTTTATTCGGTAGGCTGTTCTTGAAAACGACTAGAACGAAAATTGATGTTCATGATGGATTTTTAACTATGGAATTTAATGTTGAATTAATTAAGTTCAATATATATATACCATGAAAATTCGGGATGATGAACAATTTATTATTTATGTGGATTTTATTGACATGTGGGTGCAGGAAAATTTAAGTTTGGAGGACAAAGATGAGCTTGAAATAATCTTGGAAGTGGAAAATACATCACAGTGGAAGGACAACCAAGAATCGGTTTTACCCAATGATCAAATGGAGACTCTAGTGTACAAAATGGAGGACACCGAACCATTGCTCCAGTAGCTACCATGCATGAAGATGCCTAGAAATAATGATAAGTTGTTGCCGTCGTTAGTCCAACCACCAAAGTTGAAGTTGAAGAGCTTACCTAGTCATTTGAAGTACATCTTTTTAGGTGAGCAAGACACATTGCCTCTTATTATCTTTAATCAACTTATGGTTTTGCAGGAAAGCCAATTGATTCACGTGTTAAAGGAGAATAAGGAAGCTTTCGGTTGGATAGTGGCTGATTTGAAAGGTATTAGTCCCACTATTTGCATGCACCGAATTTTGATGGAGGATGAAGCAAAGGAGGTGAGGCAGCCCCAATGTTGTCTAAATCCACCAATGATGGAAGTGGTGAAGAAAGAAAATTTGAAGCTTCTTGACACTGGCATTATTTATCCAATTTCAGATAACAATTAGGTAAGTCTGGTCTAGGTAGTTCTGAAGAAAATTGGGGTAATCGTGGTTGAAAATAGCAATGGTGAGTTAATACTAACTCATGTTCAAAATGGTTGGAGAGTCTGCATAGATTATAGGAAGCTTAATTCGGATACTAGAAAAGATCATTTTTCGCTTCCATTTATTGATCAAATGTTTGAAAGACTTGCTGGTAAATCTCACTATTGTTGTTTAGATGGATATTCAAGATACTACCATATTTTGGTAGCACCTGAGGATCAAGAGAAAACAACCTTCACATGTCCATTCGACACGTTTACTTACTGATGAATGCCATTTAGATTATGTAACGCATCCACTACATTTCAAAGGTATATGGTAAGTATCTTTTCTAATCTTGTGGAAAATTGCATGGAAATTTTTATAGATGATTTCACGGTTTATAGAGAGTCTTTTGAAACATGCATTATCAACCTTGAGAAAGTGCTTAAACGTTGCATTGAAACTAATTTGGTTTTAAATAATGAAAAGTGTCATTTCATGGTTGATTAAGGCATAATTTTGGGTCATATTATCGCTTCTAAGGGAATTGAAGTCGATAAGGCTGAGTTAGATGTTATTCGATCTTTATCTTACCCCACGACTATGTGGGAAGTTCGTTCCTTTCTTGGTCATGCAGGATTCTATCAGCGATTTATCAAGGACTTTTTCAAAATTGCACAACCCATGTGTAGACTACTCCAAAAAGACGTGAAGTTTGATTTTGACGAGCCATGCAAAAGTGCATTTGATGAACTCAAGGAACAACTCACTATAGCTCCTATTATTCAGCCACCGAAATGGGACATGCCATTCGAGCTGATGTACGATGCTTCACATTATGCAGTTGACATCGTGCTGGGCCAAAAAGTGGACAAGGTATCTCATGTTATTTATTATGCGTCCATGACACTAATGATGCTCAGAAAAATTATTCTATGACGAAGAAGGAGTTTTTAGCCGTAGTCTTTGGATTGGAGAAGTTTCGGTCGTACTTGTTGGGGACGAAGGTGATCATCTATTCAGACCATGCTGCTTTGAAATATTTGGTGAATAAGAAAGAAGCCGAGTCGAGATTGATTCGATGGATTTTACTGCTTTAAGAATTCGATTTGAAAATTCACGACAAGAAAGGAGTTGAAAACTTGGTGTCCGATCATCTAAGTAGGATCACTCTGAGTACCACATCTGATGTTCTTCACAACAAATTTCTGGACGATTGTCTCTTCACAATTCAACAAGTAATTCTATGGTATGTAGACATAGTAAACTATTTGGTGACTAAGTCTTTACCTAGTGACTTATCTAGAGCTGAAAGAGATAAAATTAAGCAAGAGGCTATATACTATATTTGGGATGAACCTCATCTATGAAAATTTTGCTTTGATCAGATTGTTAGGAAATGTGTCACAAATGATAAAATTCCTTCTATTTTACATTTTTGTCATTCATCTGTGTGTGGGGGACATTTTGGTCCTAAAAGGATTACTCAAAAAATTCTTGAATGTAGACTGTTTTGGCCTAAATTATTTTATGACTCTTACATGTTTTGCAAGTCTTGCAATCGTTGTCAAAAAACAGGTAACTTGGGGCCGAGGAACCAAATGCCAATCACGAACATCCTGGTATGTGAGATTTTTGATGTGTGGGGAATAGACTTTATGGGTCCTTTTCCTTCTTCTTTCGGTAAGAACTACATTTTGCTAGCTGTGGATTATGTTTCGAAATGGGTTGAAGCTAAGGCTACTTTATCTGACGATGCTAAAACTGTAATAGATTTTGTTAAATCTAACATTTTTGTCAGGTTCGGAATGCCTCGAGCTCATTAGCGATCGAGGAACTCATTTCTGTAACAAGATTTTTGAAGCTTTAATGAAGAGATGTGGTATCACACATCGAGTTTCTCGCATATCATCCGCAAATAAGTGGATAAGCTGAAGTGTCCAACAGGGAGATCAAATCCATACTGGAAAAAGTGGTGAATCTGAATAGAAAGGATTAGAGCTTACGATTAGATGATGCTTTGTGGGCGTACTGGATTACGTACAAAACTCCAATAGGCATATCGCCTTATAAGTTAGTTTTCGGTAAGCCTTGTCATTTACCTGTGGAAATAGAGCATAGAGCTTATTGGGCTATGAAATAGTTGAACATGGATCAGGTGGAACTTGGTACCAATAGGAAACTGCAACTACAAGAGTTAGAGGAGAATCGTAATGAAGCTTATGAAAATGCGAAAATTTATAAGGATAAAACAAAAGCTTTTTATGATAAAATGATTTCTAGGAAACAATTTTCAATTGGAAAAAAAGTTCTTCTTTATCATTCGAAGCTTAAGTTATTTCCTAAAAAATTGCGATCTCGTTGGATTGGACCGTTTATTGTTACTAACGTTTTGCTCATGGTGCGGTAAAAATTCAAAGTTTAGATACCTCTAAGGTATTTAAAGTTAACGTACACCGCCTAAAGCCATATTATGAGAACTTTTCGGTTGAGCAAGTGGAAAAAATAGAGTTGGTATCCCCAACCTATTTCTAATCAGGTAAGTGAAGAAACATGTCCAGCTAAAGACTTTAAAGAAGCACATTCGGGGAAACCCATAAAATTTTCAGGTTTGTTTATGTTTTTAATTTTTCAGTAGCTTTTATTTTCATTTTTTTAGGTTTATTTCATTTTAGTTAGAAGTTTAATTTAGCACTCTCAATTCTACAATTTTAATTTTTTATCTTTAAAAAAATTGAAAAACAAAAATTTCCTTGTTCCCGCCGCTCCCCAAATTTTCCCTACCTTTTCCCTCTTCTTACTTCACTTAGTTTATCTCCCCACTGTTCTTCACTGCATATTCACAAATCACCACCTATTTCGTGCACACTACAACACCCATCTTTAAATTTGTCATTAACCGAAAACCCCACCAGCCTTAACTTGCGATTTGGCTGGTGTCGTTTCTTTTCTTTTGCAATTATAGGTCTGTGCTTTCACGGAGTTCACACAATGCCAAGGAGAAAAAGTGAATCACGCAGGTTGGCCTCCCCAATTCGGTCTTTTGTCGATGCTCCACTTCCACCACAGTCCACATCTGCCAACACCATAATTTTGGCAATTCAAAATAAAGAAGCCTTCTTTTCTCTTTTCCTTTATATTTGTGCTTCTTTAATTTTATGTCCTAACATTGAAGACAATGTTGGTCTAGGTGTGGGGGAAGGAATTAGAGTATTTATATGTGATTCTTTTCAGTTTTTGCATGTGATTATGCGTGTTAAGCCATGAAGCTTTATCATATTAGTTTGGATGAGATTTAATGTATATATGAAATTAAATTGGGCTATGTGAGTCTAAAGTGAATCATGCGGATTGATTTCAATAACCGAAATTGTAAATTTAGTCAAAATTTTGACATTTGAGTGATGAGGTAATTGTGAAATTAAGGTGAATTCTTGAATTAAACCTGTGAGCAGAATTGAGCTTTAATGACATCATCTTTATGTCATTCTATTTCTTTGTATTGTGCGATGCTCCTCTAATCAGGTTTGCCTTCAAAACTTGCACTGAACCGGATTGAATTTGTTTGATTATATGGCTTATGGAAATGATTAAGGCCTACTTTGTTTTTACACCCTTTAGCTTAAAAATGACCCACCTAGTTATTTTCCCTTTGCAAACACTTTTGATCCTTTAACCTTGTGTTTTTCATTTAATCACCTTACATTAAAACTCAAAAACCCCTTTAGCCTGACCCTATCACAAGTTGAATGAAGTATTGAGTAATTTAAGACTTTTGTTCTGTATTGTATTCTGAGATATTTTTATAGATACTTCTACTAATATGTTTATTAAATTATGCTGCTATTATTTTTTCTTGTTTTTATTATTCTCTCTTATTCTTAGCATTAGCCAAGTAAAAAAAAGAAAAGGGAAAAAAAGAAAAAAAGAAAAAAAGAAGGAAAAAGAAGAGAAGAAAAAGAAAAAGAATAAAGCATAATAACATTAGTTAGTAATGAGTAGTTGAAGTCCTTTGTATTCATGTGTTGTCTCAAAATTTGAATGTGAGTGTCCCTTTTACTTGGTACTTTGTGAATACTTATGATTAACCTTTGCCATTTTTACCTTACCTTTGAACCTAGCTCCATTACAACCCAAAATAAAGTCCTTATGATCTATGAGCTCATGTAATTCGAATGAATGATAACTGGTGAATTTGCAAGCCTATGGTAGTGCAATCTGTTAGAGAAAGATTTGAGAGAAACACTTTGACCTCAAACACTTGAGTGTAAGAGAGAAATTTGTGAGAAGGATTCACTTTGGTTTCATACTTGCTTTTTGAACAAAGATGTCTTATTTTGACATTGTTTATTTGTATTGGTGAAAAGTGATTACGATGTATGTTGCAACCTAAGTCTTGCTGGCCCAAGTTAACGGATTGTGTGCACTTAATCTTATGAAGGATGAATTGATAGAGTGTAGTGGTTTGACATGTTTGCTCGAAGGCAGGCAAAGGTTTGGTGTGGGAGAATTTGTTAAGTTGTCATTTTGCATGCATTTGTTATATAAATCTCTCTCATGTGTTGAAATTATTATTCAAAACTGATGGATTTGTCTCTTAATTATTCTCAAGTGATTTTTAACACTGAAGAGATGAAATTGAATCAAAAAGATGCAAAGGAAACAAAGATAACCTGAAATTTTCAGATTGGCAGCAAATTCAGTGACTAAGCGTGGGCACGTGCAAAGATGAAAACTATCTGTAAATTCTGTTTTCAAATTCAAATTTGATTCGTTTGAGATTTTCATAATCTTGGAAGATCAGATTGCTGGAGATTTGTAACCTGAATATGTGGGAGATGTGATCTGCTAAGGATCATGGAAAAAGATGGGATCGAAAAACATAAAGGAGAGGTTATGCACTGTTCACATGTACTGTTCAAGCAGAGGGAGAGAGCTGTTTTTTTCAATTTCTACATAATTGTTTCTTTTCGGTTTTTCTTGTTTTTAGATTAGAAATTTCGTATTTTTCATAAAGGACCAGGGATGGAGACCTTACCTAGTGTTATTGTTTTATTTGTTTTTACTTTCATTATGAGTAGCTAAATTTCTTTTCTTAGTTGAGGGAAAACATGTTATCATCTTTTACGTGTGAGATGTTTCAATAAAGTTTGTTTTGTTGATAAATATTGAGTGCCTTCCGAATTACTTTATACAATTGAATTGATTGATTTTTAGGTACGCAACTAGGAATCGATTCGTTTAATAGCTAGATTAGTGAAATATGACGTTCAATTTTGCTAATCATAAGTAGCGATTAGAATAACCATCTTTACATTAGAGTTGGAAATTCTAAGAAGAAACTCATCTTGATTAAATGCATGTCATACATGTGTTGTCTTGTTCATTGATTTCTTAGTTCTTAAAGTTATTACTCAATTGAACTTACGATCGTATCTAGGTTATTGAGTGATAAGAATGCTTAGAATACATGTTTCTAATCATTTACACTTAAAAGAAAACATCGCTTAATGAATGTTTATTAATGAACTGAATTTTATATCAAGGATCCATATTAGTGTGATAACATCGGTAACCCGAAACCCAGGTTTGTCTATTAAATTTTCAGATCTAATTACTTTTATTCATTTTCGATTTTTATCATTTTTTTCTTAAATTGTCGTGAATTAAACCACCCCCTTTTTCGTTACTTGATTTAGTTTTGAACTTGTATAATCTTTTCCGTTAAAATTTCTCGTGGGAACGATACCTACTTTCCTTTACTACATTATTTTGTATTGACAGGAGTTGGTTTCTGTTTGAATTTGGTTGCAGGCGACAGCAGTACCATAACCTGATAATTTAAGTTAAGATAAGAAAAAAAATATTTTACACTCAAAATACATAATTGAAATTAAATTAGGGAAAATTTTTATTCAACCTTTATTTAAAATTTTTAGTCACGGTGTGACTTAAAAAAGTCACACCCGTGAAGATTTGCAGTCGCAGGTGCGTGACTCAAATCTGTAGCCACGGTGTGACTTAAATGAGTCACACCCATGACTCAAATCCTTGTAGTCTAAATCACACCCATGACTCATTTTTTAAGTCACACCGTGACTCAAATCCTTGTAGTCTAAGTCACACTCGTGACTCAACTTATATCAAATTTTACTTTTTAATTAAATCTTTTACATTTCTATTTGCTTTCAATATTTTATAATACATCGCGAACTTACATTTCCTATTTTTAAAAATTTTTTCATTCCAAAATTTTACAATCTAAATTTTATTTTTCATTTTTTATATTCTTACTTATATATTTTAAAATTTTCTATCATAATTCCTTTCTTAATAAACATTTAAAATTTTACAACCTTATTTTAATTATTCATTTATAGTATTCTAAATTATATATTTTCAATATTTCTATCATAACTCCTTTCTTAATATACGTTTAAAAACTTAAATGCTAATAATTTTATAGCAAAATTTAAAATTGCACAATATTCATTTATACATTAAATAATATAAGATGTTAGCCTCTTTTTTATTATCTTAAGTAATTAAATATTTATACTTTTTTCCAACGTATTAAATCAAGTTATTGACTTTTTAAAACCTTAATTAACTATAATATTTAATTAATAACAAAACATATTACATTTTTAAAATTTTACCACTCAAATAAATAATTTTACTAATCCATTTTTTACATCCTAACCTATATATTCTTAAATTTTCTATAGGATGAACAATCATATTTCATCTCCTGTTTTTTTTCGTTCCATATTTTTAATAACTAAATTTACCCGTTCTTTTTTTATATTACATTTATATATTTTGAATAATTTTTTCGTGATTCTTTTATTATTATAAATTGAAAATTTTAGATATTAATAATCTTACAACAAAATTTTAAATTACATAGTATTTACTTATTTTAAGCTAATTTTTTAAGCTAATTTTCCTAGAATTTTTTATTTTGTTTATATATTTTATACATTTATAACAAGCATATTACACTATACATTTCCTTAATTTAAAAATTTTTCATCTCAAATGTTTACTTACTAATTTTACTTATTCATTTGTTATATTCTAACTTATATATTTTTAATATAATATTTTTAAACCTTTTTAATAAAATATCCATTACAAATTTAAAATATTTATAATTTAATTATTAATTTTTACGAATAACAAATTTAAAATGTTTACAATTTAATTAGAAATTTTTTATTTTAGTAATAATTTAATTCCAAATTTTTAAATTTTTCATATTTATTTGTACATTAAAATTATATAATAATATAACCGATTAAATTAACATAATGTCCTGCACATTTGCACAGTATTACTATGCTAGTAATACATATAACATCTTAACTAAAAAGATTACTAAATTCTCTCTATCGTAACAACGTACAGCTAACAATTTTTCAAAGTTTCCATAAGATCTTAAATACAGACTAGTGGACAAAAGAGAGGTATACATTAATGAATTGCTGATGTAGAATTACCAAAAAATGAAAGAGAGAAAGGATACCCCAAATTCTCATATATATTATAAAAAAAAGAAAATATTGATAAACATAATTATTTTATAAATTTTATAATAATATTTTGCTTTCTACGTTACAATTGAACTGCTAATTTGTATCTTTTTAGAAAAATGAAATTATTATTTTTAAAAATGAAACATATATTTTCGTATAATAATAATTACTATTTCAAAAAATGATGATAAAATATTTCAACTTAATTTGTATTAAAAATAACTTGTGCTAACTCTCCGATCACATTAAGGTACTTATATGACATGGTATCGCCTGACATCATCTATTAAAATATAAATATAAATTTTAGTCATATTCCGACGATGCTGTTGGACCCGACCAGATCATTCAAATGAGGAATGTCCCATTTTGTTGCATTTGTATTTTCCCGATTTTTGCAATTGCTCTTTTCAAAAAGCTTGACTACGATGAGAACTTTGATTCAGTTCTTTGTGCTTAACTTGATACGTCATATTTAGGATTTGGTATTACCCTTCACAAATTCATTTTACTACCAGGTAAGGCCTGAGTTTGCTCAACATCATAAGTTCAAATCTTTTAAAAAAAATGTGGGAATAAAGCTACAATGACGTGTGATAACTTCACATTAAGTGCCCAGTAGTCCCACCTGCTGCTAACATAGGTTAGAGCGGAAGGTATATTTAGGATTTGATATTACAATCTTTCACAAAACCTTTTGAGGGGCTCAATTTGTCGATGAGGTGCGTGAAACACCTTTTAATAATTGGTAATCCATTTAGTTGACATCAACTTTTCAAGCTTTACTGCTGATAGTTGCTTCAGGATTTAGATGATAATAATCTGATCATTAGAACGATCAACAATTATATAAAAAGCATTTGAAGAGGCATATTTTCTTCATATGACGCTACCATCATGCACGGAATAGGAATAAGAGTCATAATAAGAACTGCTGGCTTTATTTGACAACTAAAAGATTTAAACATCTCACGAAGAGATCTAGGTCTGGATCTTTCAATAATTAGACCTTATTTTAGTAGCACCTTTTCAAGTTAAACCATATGCAAACTATGTTGGATTTAAAGAATTACTTAATAAACTTTAGTATATTTTTAATCAAAAGAAAAATTTAGAGCATGTTTTATTTTATTTTTATTTTTATTTTTACTTTTCTGTTTAAAAAAATGTGTTTGTTTGAATTTTTTGGTTTTTGGTTTTTGTTTTTAGTTTTGATTTTTTCTATTTTCAAAAATTATAAAAACTATAAAAACTGATTTTTGTTTTTTTATAATTTAATTTACTATTAACTAAATATATATTATTAAATTATTTAATATATATTAATAAGAAGTATGAATAATTTAATTTAGTATTATGTATTTAACTAACTAAAATTAATTATTAATATGAATTATGAATAATTTAATTTTACTTAATAATTTAATTTTATTTTGTAACTAATTATAAATTTAATTATTAATTATTAATAAATATAATTAATTTAAAATATCTTCAAATATGTAAATTTCAAATAAAATTTTATATAATAATCAAATATATTTAAAATAAATATTGCTTTTAAATAAATTTTTAATTTTTAATTATTTACTTTAATAAAATAAAATATTTTATTAATAAGTATTATATAAAAAGATTAAAATAAATTTATTTAATTAAAAATAACTTATCTTTAAGTTTTACTTAATATATAATTATTATCAATTACAAAATATAACTATACTGAATTACAATTTTTTTAAAAAAAGGAACACATGGCACCCTTAATTTGCACCTTACTACAGGGACTACTAAATAGTCGGTTTCATGATTTGGGCTGATAACCTCGAGGGCCTCAGCATTGACCCGAAATTTTGATCCGTATTCTTGTTAACCAGATCATCCCCGAATCCTTAGTCCGCCCAATGGGCTTAAATCTGAACCGACGTTCAAATTTCAAAACGATAACGTCCCACTGCCAGTTGACCGTTGGAGACTTGCTCTTGTTCCCACATGGCTTGAGGCAAATTGATACCAAAACTAACATGGATTGCTAGAATAGGATTCCACTTGGCCAGAACCAGTCTCGTTGTTTAGATTTGGATCCACTCCAAGCAGCTGAACTTTAGGTGAGAGTTAATGAAAATGTCCATGAACATGAGACGCCATGGTTGGCAACGACCACTCCATCCATTACAGGTGCGTCTTTTTCTATTCATTATCTTGAACTTGGGTTAAAGGTTGCGTGCTATCGAACTTTCTCAGATTTTGCAATTGGGCGGAACTTCAACTGATGACTAAGATGATATCTTGAACTTGGGTTACTTGGATATCTGATATTAAGGTCTTTATTTGTTAAAATGCTTCTAGTTTACATTGTAAAGCATGTTTATTTGTTGTTTTTTGAGTCTTATAAAGGTTCTTGAATATGTAGCCTAAGCACCTCCAAGTCAAGTGTAGAACTAATTTGGTATAAGTTGTCGGATTTCGTCCAAGAAATTAGAGATGTATTATAAAATATTATTCAACCCTTGTACCGAAAGATGGAATTTTCGTGGAATACTATTTGATACATCCAGAGTTCGTCTTTGGTTCGCAGATGGTGGGCATGGCAACTTACAGTTTCCTGGTTGTGGCCTTCTATACATTCCTTGGACTTTTTCTTGGAAATAGGATTGCAGAAGTCACAGTCACGACAATCTTTTCAGTTGTGGTAATGAGTGAGAAGCAGCCACTTACTCTCTGTTTCATCATGCTATGAATTGAAACGAGTTTTCCTCAAACTTCATGTTGCTATCCTTTGCAGGCACTTTTGGTCATGTTCCTGTTCATAAGGTGCACTGCTGCAGACCCCACTGATAGGTCCAGTTTTAAGAAGAAAAGAAAAGCAAAACCTAACGGAGTTTCAAGTCTGAATTATGGGTTTTTACTGTCTCAAATTGTGGCGAGGTTTCTCAGAAGGTTGGAGAGAAAAATTTTAAGGACTTTTATAAGAAGAAAGTATCTGGATCCATTGAAAGTCACTTCTCAAATGGAACCCCTTCTACCTTTTCCCTTGTTGCTGAAGGATGACATTGTTGAACCTTACTCAAAAGATGATGAGATATCTTATTGCTCTCTATGTGATTTTGAGGTTGGAGATCATTCATTCAAAATATAAGTAGGCCTTGTGATCTAGAATTATGGGTGTTAAGACCTAGTATTAAAAGAACACTGGACACATGAACCATAATTTTTTAATATTTTCTTGGGGTATGATACAAGAACCTGAAATATGCTGATGATTGAATGCGTGTCTCAGGTGAAGAAGCACAGCAAGCACTGCAGGACCTGTAACAGGTGCGCTGAAGGGTTTGACCACCATTGCAGGGTAAGATATTGAAGCTTTCTTTTTCGTTTATTCTTGTTCTTTTAATGAATTTGGAGGTGAAGTTTACATCAAGTTCTTTGCTTGTGCGTAGTGGTTAAACAACTGTGTTGGCAAAAGAAACTACACTACATTCTTTCTGTTAATGGCGTTCATCTTGTTGATGGTTAGTAGTTATGCTGCTTTGACTTGTTAGAGACGATAAACGATAAAAAAGAGTTAATCATGAAAATAGTTGCTGGATTCTACAGTTAATCATGGAAGGAGCGATTGCAATTGTAGTATTTATCAGGTGCTTCGCAGATAAAAATGCAGTAGAGGCAGAGCTAAAGAAGAAACTATCCATCGATTTCCCAAGAGGTGTTCTTGCCACTATATCGGTAAATATACTTGCATTTCTTTATCAGGACTTCTATCAAGTACGTCTAAAGCCAAGCTTTAGTCAATCAGCTCATTCAAATTGACAAACATTTACAGGTTCTGTTGGTTTTAATGATAGCCTATAGTTCAGCAGCCATGGGGCAACTTTTCTTCTTCCACGTGGTTCTCATGCGCAAGGTAATTGTCGTAGTGGCTATTTGACGTCAGGAATGATATTATGATGTTTTGTCTGTTGAGCTAAAGAGAATTTATAAAGAAACATTAAGCACTAACCGAACATCCCTGGTCATTTCTGCTGTTCCTGTCTGTAGAGGAAGCAATCACAACCATAATACAGTTGTTGTTGGGTTGGTGCATAATTTTGTCAGGGATTACCTCTTTCACTGACAAAGAATCGGGAAGCATTGTTGAACCAATTTCTTGGACTGAATTTTGTTGTCCCATGAATAGTAGGATTAGGATTTTCACATCTTCATTAAACAATATGTTCTTGTGTCTTGTCCATCTTTTTCTTCACTTACTGCGGTTAGTATATTGATTCCATTTGCTGCAGGGGAAGAGAATTTATGATTACATGTGAGAGGAGAATTTTCATCATTTTCATTCTATATCACGATTTGATCATATAGACACCAGAAATGTCATTGGATTTGGCCGTTGTTTCTTCACTTAGTCTAGTTAGTATACTGATTCCAGTCACTGTAGGGGATGAGAACGTATGATTATATCTTGGCCATGAAAGAGGAGAACCAATCAATGGAAATAGACCAATTTGAAGGTTCAGATTTTTCTTCAGACTCCGATTTTGAATCACCAGAAAGGCGAAGCCTTGTTTCACGGTATATTTGTGGGCATAGAGGAAACCAGGTATGCAGAACAAACCTATTTTAGTATTGTGGTTCAAGAACACATCAGCCTCATTAAGATGGTTCATTCGATTTCAGAGCCCGGTAAAATTGTCTGTAAAGATCGATAAGGACCCAGAGCCTTCCTTTGTAACAAAGAAACAAGCTACCTTCGTAACAAACAAACAAGGATTCCATGTAAGCATCAACCCCTGGAAATTGATAAAGCTGAGCAGAGATAAAGCTCTACTTGCAGCTGAGAAGGCCAGAGAAACGCTGATGAAGCAGAGAACAGCGGAGGAACAAGATTCCTTAAAGCCGCTACCACTGGAGACAAAATGTGGTCCATTAACGAACCAAGACAGAGATATGAATAATTTGGAATCAGGTTCAGCACCTCTTATTACTAAAGGAAAGGTTCCAGGGTCACCAGGAAGGTTTTCAAGTCCCAGAAGACGATTTTCAGGTTCTGAACCTATGATTTCTGGTGCAGTAACATCTCCGAAGAATAAATATAGAAACAGTTTTGACTTGAAGTTGACAGAGGTTTCCAAGGAACTCGAAATCTACATTTCACGACAGGTTTTGTGTTCTGTCATAAAGAAGAATGTATGTGAAGCATCTCCTAGATAAAGAGCTGAATTCTCAGCCTTTGAGAAAATTTTAATCGACTGCTTGCGGAACCAACGCAAGTTTGTCTGAAATGAGATTGGAACTCCTTACCAAACACATGTATATGAACAAAAAAAAAGTTGCAGATTCAATCAATTCATCTAGCACAGTGAATTTCTTCCATGGAAAATGTTGAATAGTATATTACTCGGCAAAAGAAACCATCAACCGAAACCTTTAGTTATGGCTTTATGATACATCAGAAAGCAAAGCTCAGCTATAATCACTACATGGCTGCACAGGTTATCATGGAAACTTGAAGATTGTTGCTAATAAATGTTACAAACAGAACTATCATCATCATGATTACGCTTTGATCTGCCTTTTCCCTTCTAAAATTTAGTTTTTTTTAGTTAAACATCCCAAAAAAAATAATTTCAATGTTGCAACTTTTGAAAAGACAATCCCCAAAGAGACCAGCCTGTCTTTTCCATTCAATGTTTCAACGTTGGTAGTTCTGGCTACTACCACTTTTTCCTCCATTCCACGACCTCCAAGACTAAGTTTTCAGTAAGGATAATTCATTTTCCTCTTTGATCATGCAGAAAATGACGATAAAAGGAAAAGGAGAGAGACAAAAGCAAATGAGGGAGAAAGATGTGGAGAGAACTTTTAAAATGTGAATTGTATTTCCACTTTCTGAAAATTCACTCCATTATTCGTTCTGCACACAAGTTACAGGAAAAATAAAAAATTTCAACCCTATCTCACAAGTCAACAATCACAGATCCTCAAAAATCCCACTCAACTTTACATGTCAGTCGATCATTCATTCCTCTGCAAGGCAATGAGTAGCTCATGTTGAGAAATGGCAAGAGTCAAATATTGAATTATATGGAAAAATCACTAATGAAGGTAAGTTGACCACCAAGCAAAAGATATGGATTTTATAATTTACCAAGAAAGCAACCAGGCATCTCTGTTTTGATTACCTGAATTCTTCAAGTGACTTGAAAGACCATAACAATTGGAGCAATGTTCAGGAAAAATTTTCTCCCTCAGAGGCCCACAAGTTTCTGGTGAAACTAAGTCGGAATAACCTTGCACATTCGAGCAATTCCAAGAACATGTTGAGTTTACATTGAGAGTAATGTTCAACAAGCAAATGTCATGGAAAGTGTCTCCTTCTATACCCTCTAGAAGGCCTGCATACGTTATGTTTTCTCCAATGATATTTTCCATAGTCACCCGTTCTATTATAGGCAGAGCATGTTCATCATAATGCGCATCAGGGTGCTCCCCATACTGACCGGTAAATCTTATAGAGACATTTACATTTGATAATTTCATGTTTGATATATGGACGTTCTTCACATAACCACCCCTCCCTGGAGATGTTTTTATCCTTATACCATTGTTTGAGTTGTAGAATTGCAGATCTTCTGCATGCACTTCAGATACACCTCCAGACATCTCACTCCCAATTGCAATCCCTGCACTTGGAGTCTGTCCACTCAGCCGGTGAATTATGATGTTTTTGCTAGGACGACCATAAGTAATGCCATATTCATCCCAACCACTTTTGATTGCAATTAGATCATCACCAGTGCTAATATGACAGTCTTCAATGCAAACATCATCAGAAGAATCTGAAAACATTATAAATAAATTCGGTAAGGAGGCTTCAAGAGTGTTTTAGAGCAGGGGAATTTCATCGTTTGAAAAAAGAAGTTACAGGTCTTGCTTTGAACATGAAGAATCGAATATTGAAGGAGAATACTTAAATGTAACTCGGCAAAGACCTATCTCTTGTATTTGAATACATAGCAAAAGCAATTTTCTCTTCCTAGAAAATTAGACATCTGTCTAGTGATATTGATCTTATAAAACTAGCAATAGGAATAGATCTTGAGTGGCAGATGAAATCTCACCTGGATCAATCCCATCTGTATTTGGAGAATGAAAAGGGGCAAGGATTTTTACATTCTGAACTATTACATTGCTGTTCATCCAGAAAAACTGTCTCAAAGCTCTCCCCCAAGTTAAAAGGTCAAGCAGAAAATTCAAGAAAAAAATAAAGAGTAGTGCATTGCTGATGGGGGACAAACCTGCAATACACAGGGTGGATGGTCCAAAATGGTGAATCTAAGAAAGTCAGGTTTGAGATGACCATGCCAGTTGAATTAATGAACTCAACTAGATGGGGCCGGGTATAATTCAGAGTTTTATTTCGGAACCAGCTCCACCAGATACTACCTTGACCATCTATAGTTCCATTATCACCTGCATGAAAAAATCAATCCTTATGAAACAAATGAAATACATATTTAAAATAACACTTCATCAATATCACTAACCTGTTATAATAACATCTGTCAAATTTTGACCAAAAATAAGGCTCCGATGCCTCCCACCAGGTAACTCCCTCCCTCGGCCATATGATGGGAGAGGATCAACAACTGGCCAATCAACAGAGTTCTGAAATGGCATGTTGAGTTGAATATTATTACCATCCATATATCAAATATATGGTACCAAACTCAAATTAGATATCTTATTTGCATGTACACTCAGGCATTGAATTGAGTACTTACAGTTGATCCAAGAATCACTGCGTCCCTATCTAACCACAAAGTCAGATGACTGATGAGATCAAAGCTTCCTGTCAACCACCGGCCAGCAGGAACAAAAAGCTTGGCCCCACCTTTATCAGCAAAGGAGTTGAGGTAGAAAATGGCATTCTGAAATGCTTTTGTGTTAAGAGTGACACCGTCCCCTACTGCTCCGAATTCAGTAATACTAACACTGTGAGGCCGAAAGTCTGCTTGGTTGGACTGTTTGCAACGTGAGCTGGCCCTGATAGCCCATGGACCATCAGTGAACAATACAAGTACCAGAAGCACATCCAGTATCTGAAAAAAAAAAAATCAGTCAAGAAACCTGTATGTGATGTACCTTATACGGATCAGTGATCTATAAACGAACCATCTTGTCTTCTTTTTTATTGGTCTTGCAAGTGTTCATGATGGAAGCTAATTATTAATCATACATGCATCTAATAATTGTTACAAACTTTATAGTTAAACAACCTCAAATAGGCAACGCAAGCAACCCAAAGGGCGAAATTCATTAGTCGAATGAAAAGTGAAACTGAATCATGTTGATAAAAATAACTCGAAAGATGTGAAGATGTAGATTATGTAGCTCAGAGATAACTCGTTTTATTACTCATTGATGAATAGCAAGCTCACTACCCAGCTACATTTTACCAAAAAGCTAACACATACTTAGTTCCTTTTCTCACTTGATAACAGAGAAATCATAGAAAAAGCAAATTGTGTTCAGGAGTTCAATCGGATCCCGACAAAATTCATTTCATTAACGTTCTTGTATAGCAATGTCATAGCAGAATTAGGCTAATTCACGAGAAGATAACCAAAAGAGAGAAATTAAGCAACTCACAGTGAAAGATCTCCTCATATGACTAAGATCTTCTGCTCCCCTAGCAAACGCCTGAAGAAAGCAGCTTAATTTTTTCAACACCTTCAGAAGAAGAACAACATCCACCAACAAATTCCCACAAAAATAAAATGGAGCTTGATAAATATTGGGGAAGAGATCTTGATGATCAAGATCTATCCCTTATCATCAAGCGAGTGTTATGTTAGTGTGATTACTGAGAAGATATTGAGAGAATCACCAACACCACCAAAGCAGAAAAAAGGAACAAGAAAAAGGAAGAATCATTGACAATGACCGTCGCTGCTCGCCAACAATCAAGCAGTAGGTCCCTCTTGTTTTTTCACCAGCTGCTCCATTTGCAACCCCTCTCTCCCTCTCTCTCTTTCTGTTAGTAATCACAGCTCACAGACACAGACACAGACACAGACACTAACCCTTCTTCAAGGAAACAGAAAAACGTGAAAGACCCAGAAAAGTAAGCAGCGAAAAACACTCGATGGGAGTGTATGTACTGCTTAGCTCAAGGATGGTGTGCCCTCGGTGACTCAATGTGTTTGATTCTCTGTTGAGAGTAACCACTGTCCACTGACAGCTGAAAAGATTGGATCTTTCCTATAAAGCAAGAGAAAGAAAGAGAAAGAAACAGTGAAAGATTGAATGTGAATGTGTAGAGATATTTGTTGGTTAAGCTTTGCATGGGATGAGACCTCCCTTCTTATGAAGTCTCAATCACAATCATAACCAATTTCGTATGTTAGAAAATCATTAGAGAAAGGAAACCAGTTTGGCATTATTACAGACAAAACTAAACAAAATCCAAAGGGTAAAAAACTACTTTTGCTGTTTTGTTTATAACAGAGAAATTTATATTTTCAGAATTTATGAATTTGCAATAATTTTCTCGGACATTACCGATAGTAACTGGTAACGGTGAAGCAAACAGGCTCTAATCCCGATATTCGTTGCCTGAGACTGAAAATATATGGACAATAATACCCTTTGACCTCGGAACTTGACGGTCTTGACCTATGCTATATTCCTTGGTGATAGGTTTGTAAATTCATGTAGTGCCATTCTTTTAAACATAATAAACAGGAGTACAGGACTCAATATATACTGCAAGAAGAGGTAGATTATGCCTTAAGATTGCAATAGGAATCAAATGGAGAAGAAAAATGAAAGAGAGAAGGTGAATCCTCCACACAAGAGACAAGAACAGCTAGTTAATACCAGGGACAATGTGAAAAAGAGGAACAAAAGGCAGTCATTGTTTCCCTGTAGTTACCAAAACAACCCTCCATTGATGGTCCTACGTCTTCAAGGATCTCACGACTTGGTAATTAAGGGCAGAGAAGGGCAGCAAATGCGTGAGAACTACAGCTAACCAACTAAGAAAATTTGTCCGCAAAGAAGGGGACAAAAGTCCTAGGCCGTCCAAGAGAAGAGTTAAGGTCAGGAATCCAATGCCCCATTCAACCAAACATACACAAAGCTGCTAACGTTGTAACAGGAAAATATATACATCAGTGTCCGATGTTCAGTGATCTGCGTGCTTAAGCTCTGTTTTCGGCCGCTTAGCTTCAATCTGCATCTTTGTATTTGCTTGCCCCAACTTGTGTGCACAAATTATTAAATATATATAATAATTCGCAAATTATATTTAAAATTAATTAATAATTTAAATCTAAAAATAGTAATTATTTGGTTTATATAATAACAAATTTTAAGATGCACTTAATAGATATTTCATTGCCTATATATTTAGCCATTCAACGTCAATGTAAAATGAACTATCATTAACTGTCTGTTTGGTTGCTGTCATTAAGATGCAGAGACGGAACAGAACAAAAATTTGGAGACAGAACAGAACAAAAATTGGAGACAGTAAGCTGTTTGGTTATGAAGGACAGAACAGAAAAAATTGTCTTCGTCTGGAGGACAAAA
>JAOQMS010000009.1:22992938-23007681 GCA_027563885.1 Erythroxylum longipes | reverse complement strand
AGACGTTACATGAGGCTATTTTCGTCTTTTCTTGATCTTGTCCGTCGGACAAGAATTTCTGTACCTCAGTTTTGGAAGGAACAAAAATTTTTGTCCTTGTCCTCTGAAGACGGAACAAAAATGGGTGAAGACAGCAAGCAAACAAGACGAAGGACAGAACTTTTGCGTCCTTGTCCACTGTCCTCACCCCCGAGGACACTAACCAAACGCAGGGTAAATTACCACTTACATTATCTCTTTTCTATTCTAATCTATTTTAGTTAGTTTATGCTTCTAAACTCCAACACTATATGCAAGAATGAATCAGCAGGTCCTTAACAAATCTGAATTAGTACTTGTTTACAAAGAGAAAAGCATTAGAATTTGAGTTGGAGTAGGAGTCTTGAAGTCAAGGATAATGAGCAGATAAGGATAAAGTTTTATCCAAATCTTATCTTTATCTGGGAGGATAAAGTTTTATCCAAAATTTATCTCTATCTGGCAGGATAAAATTTTATCGGATTACAAGTTTGATCAAGGTTGGACATCCATCATTTTTGGCTATAAATAGAAGTTTTGAAGCAAGAAAAGTCTCTCCAACATCTCACATATCAAAAGCCTGGCATCCCAGTAAATCTATCAGTTTATTTTTCTTTCGGCAATTCTCTAGTTTTTAGCATAGTCTTCTCTTTTCAATTGTCATTAGTGATTTTCAATTTCTTAGTCATTGCGTTTTGCCGAATTGTTTACCAATAAAGCAAAATTCTTTTCTGTTAGATTTTTTGTCCCTTTCTAGCATACACAATCATTTGATTAGAAGTTAAAAATTACGAGTCGCAATATCTTTTTTCCTTATTTCCTAGTTTGGAATCACTTTAAATTCCTGACACGCTCACAAACACATTCACACCGAAACAAAGGGCTACGTGTTAACCTTTAATCAAAATAAAGGCAAACATATTTTTGGCACGCCTGGTGAGACCACGCAATGAGGAAAACACGATATAGTAAGAGTACTGACATTTCCATCAGTGGAGGTGATGATATGGAAAACGTTGCAAGAGCAACGCAGGAAGACCAACCTTAATCCGTTGAGTTAATTCAAGCAAGCAATATTGAGATCCTTTTAATAAAGGTTCTGGAGGTCATAGAGAAATCGACAGCTAAAACGGACACTCTCTTGAACACTTTGGGGAGTAATCAAATTTTGGCCGCGATCAGTGGATCTGCCATGCCGGAGAAAGACAGAAGCATAGGAGAAGGAGGGTTAAGCAAGACACTGCATCAAACTGAATCACAGGCTAGCAAGCTACCAGTGGCCGCTGAAAATCAGTCAGTGGCACCTACGGCCACTCCAACTGAAAGTGAGGATTCGGCAGCCAAGGCTGGCAAATTAGGAGAAACTTCTCCTGTGAAGGAGCTCAGGGGGCAATCCACCAAGATTGACAGCCCCAACAAGGAGAAACAACCGGTGTCCACCTATCAGCCACCATACAAAAGGGACGAGACACCAAAAGCTATTTTGCCTCCGGTGTCCATCAACAACAAGACCCCTGTTCAATTCCACAGCCACACTAGACCAACGACTCAACCTCACCTTTATGAAGAGGGAATGAGCTCAGGGGGCAATAGGAGTCTGGTGACCAACTATATGCAGGCTTTCCCAAGGGGTACGAGTCACCAGGCAGTTCAGTAGCCGGTGATCATGGGTCAAGCGATGTATGGGCAAAACACTCAGATGATAGATCACATCACTAGGGATGCGCTTCGGGAGATTGCCCAAGAGTTATATGGGCCCGGGTTCAATCAAATTGTTCGACCTAAATTTAGGAAGCCTTATTCTGAGTTCATTGACAGGGAAGCCTTTCTCAGGATTGTAAAAATTCTAGATTTTACATTGTTTTCTGGAGAAGAGGGACAGTCCATTATCGAGCACATAGCGAGGTTCACCACTCAATGTTCGGAAGTTTCTAGCTACGAGAACTACCAGTATCTGCTTTTGAAATTGTTCCCAAATCGTTAACTGGAGCTACTTTCTCTTGGTACTTGTCACTGCCAAAAGACTCCGTGTTTGGTTGGGCAAACATGACAATACTCTTCCACGCTCAGTTTTACAGAAGTGAGCCCGAAGTCAGTATCGAGGATTTGTCCAAGCTTACTCAACGTGCTGGAGAAAAGGCAGACGATTTCATTGCCAGGTTCAAGCGAATGAAAAACAAGTGCAGGATCAATATTTCGGAGACTGAGTTCGTGAAGATGACGCAAAAAGGTTTGGACCTGAAGCTGAGAAAAAAGTTTCAAGACATGGATTTTAGAGACTTTTTTGAGTTGGCTATGAAGGTGACAGAATACGAGGAGCTGCTTAAAGAGGACAATAAGCTGAAAAAGCAGACTATGGGGACTTATTTTAAGGAGGTTCATAACACTGAAGTAGAAGTTGCTATAGCTACCGTATCTGATACTGGAAGCATAGTGTGCCCACACCTGGAAAAGATGCCTCCTGGAATGCAACAAATTGGCGACAAGAGGGGGAACAAGTGCATTTTCGATGTAAGTAGAACATCTGAAATTTTAGATTATCTAATGAAAATCGATTTTATTTCTTTGCCAGAAGATCACGTTTTGCCTACCAAGGAGGAGATGAAAGCCAAAGACTATTGCAAATATCATAACACGTAGACTCATTCCACCAACATGTGCTAGGCCTTTAGGAACGTGATTTAGGATCGCATCAATAGGAAAATTTTCAAGTTCCCAGAAGAGACAATGCTCGTTGACAAAAATCCATTCCCGGTGGAGTCAGTGAACGTAGCAAGTGTTGACATGAGGAATTGCCTCAACCAAAAAAGGAGGCAAGAGCATATGAATCAAATGTGGAGGCCGAAAGGGTGGAACATGTGGAAAAGGAAAAACGACTTGACCACTGTTTCTAAAAGGTAAGAGAGAGTCAGTGTATTGGAAAGGATCGGTAACCAGGTCACTGGAAATAACAGTGAAGCCGGTGCCCAGGTAGCCATTAGCCCTAGTGGTCACCCGAAATTTGTCAAGTCACCAATGCCCAAAGAAGCTGGAGAGTGGGTTTGGGTGGAAAGCAAAAGGAGAGATAAAAAGGAAATACTTACTGCTGCTCAGAAAAACGCAAAAACTAGAAAAAGAAGGTGGCAGCGTAAGAAGTTGGCTGAGAGACTGTTCCAAGAAAAAGAAGAACTGGAAATAAAACTTCAAATTCAAACCCAGGCTCACTTGGTCAAGAAACAAAAGATGCTTGATAAAGGGAAGAAGTTGGCCAACATGACCAAGCAAATGGTTGAGCATTGTGAAGGAGGAATTCAGAAGAGCAAATTCAGAAGGAAGGCAACAGAGGATGGTGATATCGAGGAACAGGAAGAAAGTTGCTTCAACGTTGGTGATGTCTCTGTTTATTACCTGGGAGCCGCTTCGGTGTTATTGTCGGCTATTTTCTGCCGTGCCGATCCAGAGGACGAAGTGGAAGACAAGTCAAAAGATGAAGAAAAAGTTTGGGCTGCAAAAGAAGAACAAAATCCAACGGAGAAATTCTCAGAGAAAACGTAGGAGACCGAGGAGAGCAAAGCTCTGACGTTCAACAAGCTGTTAACAGTGAATCACACTAAACCACTATACATACGGGCTTGTGTCAACGGGAAGCCACTAAACAGAGTTTTGGTGGACAATGGAGCAGCTGTAAACGTAATTCCCTTAAAAGTGTTATTAGGACTGGGGAAAAGAGAAGAGGATATCATTGCTACAGACTTGGTGGTGACTGCGGTGACTGGGGACATGGCAAGAACATTGGGAGTAATTCCGCTACAAATAACAGTGGGGAGTAAGACGTGTGTGTCTACTTTCTTCGTAATCAACACAAATGCAAGTTACAAGTTACTTCTAGGCAGAGATTGGATTCACGCCAACATATGTGTGCCATCTTCCCTTCACTAGTTCTTATTGTTCTGGCATGGCGGCAACGTAGAAATGGTTAAGGCGGACAATAATCCTTTCAACGTTGAAGTCAATTTGGTGGATGCCTGCTATTACCATGGAAACACCACACTAATTACTTTTGAAAGTTTGGACAAAGAAGGCAGACCTACGCTGATGAAATTTACCAAGGACAAGCATTTGTTGCTCCAAGCAACTGGTGCCAATGAGAAGAAGACGTTGGCCAGTCAGGCCAATGATTGCTCAAGGAAGTAAAGAAGGGTGGCTAGTAGCTGCAAGGGCCATTCAGGAAGTAATTTTGCAGCAGGTCAGGAAACAATTAATGGCCAATCGTGAAATTGAGATTTTCGGAACATAGTTAGTTTATGAGGGAGAAATCCTAGAAATAGTAAGAGATGAAATAAATCTGGAAAAGCTACAAGTCGCGCCACCCAAAATGGAAGATGAGAGACTTCAAGTGAAGGATCCTTTGGAAGAAATCAACTTGAATACTGCCGAGGATCCTAAAGTAATATACATCAGTTGCCTTATTAGTAAGGAGTTGCATGAAGAGGTAATCAAGCTGCTTCACGAGTATAAAGACTGCTTTGCATGGGATTATAAGGCTATGCCAGACTTAAGTCGGAGTCTAGTTGAACACTGACTGCCCATCAAGTCAGAATTTCGTCCTGTTCAACAACTGCCCAGGAGAATTTTCAAAAGCTACTCTAGGCAAATGCATTGGCTAAATGGTTTTCTAAATAAGTTAAGGGCCACCATAAAGCTTATATTTATAAGCCTAATGGTGCAGGAGGCAATTGTTTACACCGAAAAATAGGTTCAGCCTATTTTTACTGTTTTGGACCAAAAATCCGAAGCCCAAAGAGAGCCAATGATTCGAAATCCAAAAGAAACCCACTGATTCTGACCCATCAAAAATCCAGTGTCTAGCAAAGAGGAAAGCAGTAGAATTTGAGTTAGAGTAGGAGTCTTGAAGTTCAGGATAATGAGGAGATAAGAATAAAGTTTTATCCAAATCTTATATTTATCTGGCAGGATAAAGTTTTTATCTAAATTTTATCTCTATCTGGCAGGATAAAATTTTATCGGATTACAAGTTTGATCAAGGTTGGACACCCATCATTTTTGTCTATAAATAGAAGTTTTGAAGCAGGAAAAGTCTCTCCAACATCTCACATATCAAAAGCCTGGCATCCCAGCAAATCTATCAGTTTATTTTTCTTTCGGCAATTCTCTAGTTTTTAGCATAGTCTTCTCTTTTCAATTGTCATTAGTAATTTTTAATTTCTTAGTCATTACGTTTTGCCGAATTGTTTACCAATAAAGCAAAATTCTTTTCTATTAGATTTTTTGTCCCTTTCTAACATACAAAATCGTTTGATTAGAAGTTAAAAATTACGAATCGCAATATCTTTTTTTTCCTTATTTCCTAGTTTGGAATCACTTTAAATTCTTGGCACGCTCGCAAACACATTCACACTGAAACAAAAGGCTACTTGTTAAACTTTTATCAAAATAAAGGCAAACAGTAGTTGTATAATGATTCAAACCCATCATTATTCAGACCTTAGTTGATCAGGAAATGCTTCTTCTACACTGCCATTCAAGCTAAAAACAAAGAAATATATGACCCTATTGATTTGCCAACTTTCTGGAGGCAGGCCTCTTACGTTATTAAATGGCTTATCTGAAACGTACGAAATGTTATGTACACAAGACAAATGTGTTTTTTAAATTTCCTAGACCAAGAATGGACCAGCCATCTCAATTTGTCTCTACCTTATTGATGGTATTAATGGCGAAATTGTAGCGGAGACATCACCATCTGTAGTCCTGAAGAGCCAGAAGGTGACTCCCAGCTACTACCTACAATTCAATAATGCACATTCCAACTAACCGAACAAATACATGTATCCATCCGCCAAATCAATTTGTTGAACACACAAGTACTGTCTTGGCGTAGAGATCCACTTACGTAGATGCTGTCGAAACGAAATTATTGTCCAAGTGCGTATGTTTCATCTAGTAATTTGTCAGGGATGACAAACTTGATGAGAACTTTAAAGGGTCTAGAGTAAAACCTGTGATTTGATAGTTTACATGTACGAATCCTGACACTTAAAGAGATGTTTATCATCTTTTCAAACACTGTTGCCGTCTGTGATGTCGAGCAGATCTATGATCTCTCTCCTCCGTCTTACGTTCCACGTTGTACGCAGAGTAATATGTTGTTGTGGTTGTTCCGATATTAAAATTTTAAAATTAGTCTATGATTAAAAATTTATGATGACGGACTTAAATGATTATTGATAGATTCAGTCTGCACCTTCTAGCAGCTCCTCGACCAAAACACCTGACCCGAAAAGAACCGAGCAGCATCTTTGTCCACAACTTGCGAAGCAATACCATTGTGCTGAACAACCTATAAACAGTAGCAATACGCCTTAGACGTTGGCCAAGAAGGAACAGTATTACTATTGGCGCTTAAAGCTGACCACCATGGCTAGAAGACCACAACGTACCTCGCAATCCTCTCTTTACACGTATGGAATGTGAACAGTATCAAACATTTTCTTTAACAACAGGTTCACGGGTTGCAATTTGGGTTATTGTCTGATTAGTACAGCAATAACAAAAGTATCTCTTCCTACGTATGTGCTGTGCTTGTCTCCATCTGGTGTCCTCATTATTTAACGTGATTCTCGGATCTATCAAGCTAATCTCTTAATCAATCCTTTTATTTTAAAAACTTTGGCCTTATTGCTTGTCACATTTGCTCGAGAATGTACTGAACACTCTTTCCAGTATTTTAAGATTTTCATCAACTCATCATCTTCATCTTTCACGCTGCTATATACTGTTCCGTTACTATTCCAATGATAAACCCTCCAAGCAAAACATGCCATTAATGGGGACCACTTATTATCGTGTGGAGTAAAAAAATAGAAAAAAAAGGGAGAAGATGGTTAATCCATCATCCAAGCATTTATATAGGCTACAGAAACTATACGACCAATGAGGATCAAGCCTTGGGGTGCTTAAGCTGTCCTTTGGACCGTTGAATGTGTTTGTAGCACGTTAAGCAATTATGTTACCACTTACCCTGCTTTGTTTGAGCTAATCCTTGGAGCAAACTCCAGACATGACAAAAAGGTTTGATTCTTGTTTGACGTGATGACTACTCATCCATCTCATAAGAACTCAACCGACTCGCTTGACCCGTACTAAATCCGAGCTTGTATCCTAAACTAGATTGGGTTTTTCGGACGTTATGAGACTATTTGATCCATTGCTGTTTCTCTTAAAGCAATCATTCGAAACAAGAAAAAGAGCTTATAAAAGCAACCCGAATGATACCTTGAGGCCCAGCTTTGTTCCTCGTGGGTGGTGGTGTTTTTCATGAGTCTTTGCTTGGTGGGTGTTGTCCAATTCTCTGAATGATAACGTCTCTCTCGATTGCACAAGCCAATTCAAGCGTAAACAATGGCATGACATTTCTCCTATACGACTGGTTTTAGCTTCACCTTTGGATAAACAGGTTTTGTTTAACGTGTTTCAGTAATGTATGTTCTTGCATTGGAACATGCTTTTAGTGCCATTAAACCTTTCTGAAAGATCAAATCTGAGGATCTTAGAGACTAGGCTACCTTAAAACTCGAAACTGCAATAGCTCTTAGCATTAAAGTTGGTGTTGAATTGCCTTACAGCCTCCATTTTATCTTACATTTTGTACTATTGTTCTTCAGATTCTAATGAAAAATGTTCTTGTAGACTGGAGGGAATGATGTGAATAAAGTTGATAAGAATTCTTCGCGGGGATGAAACACGGTTTGAAGAAGAGGCGTTTGTGCTTTGTAAATAAGCCCCTACATTTGATTGTGGAAAACCTGACATTGCATAAGATATTGTAATATAAAACTGAGATTCGGTAGTCTAAAGCTCAAGCCAGCAAAATAATGTCATGGCCGTTCTTATCTTGGCCCCAATACAGAACTGAAAACTGCTCGAAACAAAAGGAGCATGGCCCAGTGTCAATTATTTAAATTTGTGTAGGAATTGAGAACATCTAAGACCCCGATTGAATAGGAAGGCGAGTGACATTTTCATTGCTCTTGAAAAGCCTACTTTTTTATTCAATTCCCAAAATTCAACTGAGTCAAATGTAATCTTTCCTTTATGTATCAGAAAAAAAAATGTTCGATGAGATGATACCTCATTTGGCAGGCATCACCATGTAATTGAAACATCCCCTTACACTCTGGAAAACAAAGGATAGAAACGGCACAACAGACTTCCACCGCACCAACCTATGACGTTCCCTTTCAAGACTGCCCCTTTCTGGAAAGCTACACTACCCTTCAAATTTCCAATGCATTTACAGTTCTTAACTTGGTTCTGGTGGAACCACTTTCAAACTTCGCATCCACTCACAGAAACTAGGATCATCAAAATGAAGAAAACTGCTCTTCAGCTTCGTCCTTTGTTCTGGTGTCAGTGACCGAAGCTGTGGGAATCTTGCCTCCTGCACTCAAAAGCACAATCAAACAATTGCACAGAATATCTATTAGCACCTATATGAAGTAGACTTTCTTCATCAGGCACCCTCACCTGCTCATATGGAGGATCCTTGTGTGCAGGTATCAACCGAGAAACAAAGTATCGAGCTTGAGAGCTTCCTTCCTGTTTTCAATGAGATAAAAGTTTATTTGGACAAGAAAAAGAAAACAAGTTAATGGCATAAAAGTTGGTGAATATAATAATCAAGAGAAAGGGACCTTGAATGCAAGGATACGAGGAGCTGGAAACCGTAATTCAGTGAGCTCTTCAGCTAAAGTTCTGCAAGCTGCTAAAGCAGCAGCACTTCTTCCTTCATCAGCACTTAGCTCAGCACCCTGTAAGTATTAACCATAAACTAAATGTTTTACATGAAGTTGCACAGAAGAGTTGGACAGAATTGTGATAATTGGAAAAGATCAAATGCTTGACCAGCTAAAATAAAGGTTCCCAGGACCTAGTTACCAGGACCAACAAAAAGAAAAAGAAAAAGCACTAAAAAGAAAGTGAAGTTACATACCAACCAAATGAAGACATCAGTACCATGGTCAAGGACAACAGCTGTATCAGACTGCATAGCAAGGTCATATGCAGGTAGTTCCTCAAATGTTCCCCCTTCCCGGTGCATTAGACAACGAGGTGCTACCATTCGAAGTGAAAGTTCAAAAGATACATTCAAAAACAAATTCCGCAGTACAGATCGCTCATCTTCATGGCCAACAATGCTTCCCAAAAGTGGACCTCTTCTGAGATGAAAAAGAAGCTCGGGTAACAAAGAGAGTTCTTTAGGGAACCGATGAAGTTTTGACTTGGGTACTGCAGACCCGAACTTGAGAGCAATGTCTCTAATTCTTTCATCTATTGTTGCTCGCATATCAATTGCATCTGAAGGGTTTTTAGCTCGTAGAAGAGTTCTCTTGGCAATAAGAATTGCAGCAACTTCATTTTGAACACTATCAAGATATGCCGAAACACTGTCAACAGTAGGCAACCTAACAGTAATTACCCTTGAAATGTCAGCTTGATAAACATTCGAATATTGAGTCACAAATTGGAAAAACACAAAATCACTCTTGATGTCTGCTTTGATTTCCATGGAGAGTCCAAAGCTCTGTGTTTCTTCAACACTAAGCATTTGTATAGAAAGAGAGGTGTCATTTTTAAAATTTTCCTGTGAGTCTATATGTGCTTCTTCACCAGGACCTACAACTTGAGTAATAAGGATATCATCAGAACAACGAATTTCCAATAAGCCATGGGAACCACAAGCTCTAGAAGATGCCCTTTGCAAGTTTACCCCAAATGCTTCTCCAAAGTCATCATGAAGAACCAAAACACCCCCTGAAGCTTTTACTAGTGGCTGCAAAATTGGAACACGAACAGGGCATGTTCCAGCGCAGAGAACGTCAATCACTGTATTTTGTCTATAAGCTTCATGACCTAGATGTTCCATCCATTTCAAGGCCATCTTTTCTAGATGAGGGTAATTTGGGTGAGTAAGGGAATGAGGAACAGATCCAGGGCCATACGTATTAGGTCCACCGGCACACACTATTATCCTGCTATTACCTCCAGCCCTTTTGACCACTCCTCGTGTCATTTCTGCTATTGGTCCTTGGATTATGGACAGAGCTACCTCAACAGCAGAGCCCAGGCATCTTTCTCTTGAAGCTTCTGGTATGCTCAATTTGTATGGCCTTAACGATGAGAATATTCTGTGAGCAACTTCCTTTGATGCATGCATAGGTGAAAGGTAAACACCAGTTCCATATATTAGTGCTTTCAGGGACTCCTGCGTAGGTGATTTGTCCCCTGGAAGCACATCTGCATATGCCATTGATTCTTCTGAAAAATCATAAACCGACACCGTACGACCATATAGTATGATCCCAATTCTTGTTGTTGGGGACAGTGCGTCAGCAAATGCATGCAAGGAGCTCTGTAGATGCTGCAGGTGTGGCTCGTCTAAACAATCATCTATAACAAGAAAAATGGGTGCAGACATTCTGGAATCAGAGACAGGAATAAAGCCAGGTCTCATGTTTCCAGTTTGAATATAGTCAACCATGGGTGATGACAATTCTGGAAAATTACGAAGATCTTCATTGCTCAGAGCTATGTATTCACCTTCACTTCCATTCAGCATCCGACAAATTACACACTGCCACTGCCCTGAGCCAAGCAGTATCTTGCAATAGAGATTTGCATAAGCTCCACAGTTGTGGCAGCGATGAGGTTCACGCTGCATTATTTGGGCACCTGAAGAAATCTCTCTCCCAGGGGAAAAAAGTGCCCCAAACCCCAAACTGGGGACATTTGACAATTTTCTTTGCTTCAATACCTGCATCATAGAACAGAAGTTTTTATCAATCTATGCATATGTAATCACTAAAATAAACACAAATAAATTTATCTTCACATAACATTTTAAAATTTAGAACTTTCATTAGCAAAGAATACCAAAATGAAGAACAGTTTCTAAAAAGTTTCATCAATCACACCGTGACAGGACCACATAACATTTTTTTTCTTTTATAAAAACTAAGCTCTTTCGCATCATCAAGTTTCTACTAAGGTATCAATAACGATCACACTACAATAAACAAACAGTGATGAAAATCGATACTCAAAGAGAATATCGTTTCTTTTGATTGAAAGAAATGGAAGGTTTACCTTATGAGCTGAAAATAGAACACATGGTGATCCCTCAGTAGGCAATGATTCCTCTATGAGTTGGGGAACTTGATGATGAAGGTCCACTGACCCATTTGAAAAATGGGGAGGTGAGGATGTGGGCAATGGCGCACCTGCTGAGAAAGCAACTGGCTGAGGAGTTGCTGGAGATGTTCGAAATGGAACAGCTGCAGGCCGGACTGGTGAAGTAAAGATAGGAGGCCCAGGGGGAGTGCTTAAATGAGGATTTGAGCTTCCAGTTTTCATGTCAGCAGCAGGTGACATTAAGATTGGGGGTCTGAGAGATGGAGAAGGCATCTGATCATGTTGGAACGAGGGAGGAGGAAATCTGGGGGCTCCAGGTAACATTGGAGGAGAAGGAGGAACAGGGTTTTTCTCGGGTTGGGGTGTTGGTGTGTGATGGTTTGGTGGAGTCATAGTAACAGAAAAACCAGGGGAAGAATGCGGTTGATTTGCCATTTTAAGCAAGAGCACCAAGATTTATTTGCGTTACAGTTATATCCCCACAATGTTAAAGACTATACGACAAGCAAAAGCTCGGGAATTCAGCGTTTTGAATGGAAACTTCATAAACTTTAGGAATCGGTCACCATATATGCGGCGTAATGGATCTGATCAAGTCCGTTAGATAAATTCATGAGAAAATGAAGTGGAAGAGTTTCGGAGCAACTAAAAACCTTGACATAATCGAAAACCCCGAAAAGAGGAGGTGATGAAATTGGATTTCGATCGAAACCCAGTTCGCGATAATCCCAGTATAGTCAAATAACACCCTCAAAAACACAAAAAGTATTAACCATTTGCGATGTTAAAATCAGGCGGAATACAGCAACAATGGACTGTCACGAACCTGATATCGTGCTTCCTCTACCTCTGCACAATTGCACATGAACTTCCTCCTAAAGAAGAGAGAGAGAGAGAGAGAGATACGAGACAATTACAAAGAAAGAAAAAGAAAAGACCTTGAATAAGACCATGTCAAATAAAATGAGCTTAGGGTTCTTAAGCGAAAAGACGTACGGACGCAATAGGATAAAATTAAGGTTGGAAATGGAAATTGGCGTACCTGAAAGGGTGGAGGAAGAGAGAGAGAGAGAGAGTAGACAGATATTGTGACTGTCTGTTTTCAAAATGTCGAAAAAGAGACGCACACAACACATCAATCTTTGGACTGTTTAAGGATATGTTTAATTCCGCGTAAAGTTTTTAAAGAGAGAGTTTATAAAAGAATAAATAAAATTAATTTAATATTAGAAAATTATTATTTAGTAAGAATGAAATAATTCATAATATAATATAATAAAATATTATTTGAAAAAATTATAATATAATATAATGAAAAGTTATTTATCATTTTATATTTCATCTTAAACCTTTTAAATTTGAAGATTTTCAATTTTACTAATAGAATAAAATATAATATAAAACCCTCTTATTCTATTTCATTCAATTATAAATCCTCTCCTTAAATATTAAAATAATATTAAATTTTATTTCATTTCATTAATAAATCTTCCGCCAAAAATAACCTTAGGATTCTCGACTTAGAAACGCACTTTGCCCAAAATGATACGTCTTTTACAGGATTGACATTTTGGTTTGATTTTGATCCAACTGAAATCTCAGTTTGACTCGAAGTTAATACATTACGTCGGGGTTGAGTAGACCATGGACTCAAAAACTAAGAAAATCAGTGGTTTAAGACCCAACATTTGCTAAAACTTAAACGACGTTGTGTTGGTACATAAGTAAATCGACATTTTTTTTGATATGTTTTGTAATATGACAAGGCTAAAATGACATAGTTTTGAGTTAAGAAGAAGATGACGTCATTTTCATCTTATTTTTTAAGTTTTATCTCATAGCAAAATGAAGTTGTTTTACTCTAGGTTAACTTACAAATTTTTTACCTCCCTCTCCTTACTACTATCATCTCCTTTGGTCCTTCCTCGCTTCCAGATTCCTTTTTCGTTGGTTTCATCTTCATTATTCTCTGAATCTCCTTTGTTTGAGTCTTCGCTGACTAACCGCCCAGCCTCTCTCCATTGATCTCCATCACCTTGTCGACCCATAACCACGCTACAGTCTTGCAAGCCTGTAACTCTCGCTAGTTGCCTCCCACACAATCACTCTTTTCTCCTCTGTTTTCTCCTATATCTTATTCATCACCCACCAAGGTAATAGGTAAGTCCTCAATATTGTTGTCTATAGATGAATTGATTCAATATTTTGGAATTGGATTGTTGTGACTTATGAAAGTATAAATTTTTAGTTTGTGGCTGTTTACGAAAATATCAATGGATGAATTGATTTGATATTATGGTTTTGGATTATTGTGAGAGTATAAATTTCTGGTTTGTGGCTTTCTATTTGTGTTTGCGCAAACTCGTGTATGTGACTACATAAGTCAGGGTGAAGTTTTATAATTTAATTAATACAAGTAGAAACAATACATAGCAAAAAGTTAATTTTGGAAAAAACAATATATAGTAAAAAGTTCATTCAACTATAGTTATAATTTCTAAAGTCAATAAAGTTAAGTACGTAGCTTTCTAAATTCCAATCCTTTCAATTTCGAAATTTATCATCATTATCATCATACATATATAGAGCAATATAATCCTACATATAATTATGATTAATTATATTTTAATTATCTTGCTTTATGTTAAATGCCCATTAAAGTATATGTATACATGTAAAGGTCCATAAATAACTTATATAGTTATATATGTTGATTGTTTCAGATAGATGAGAATATTTCTTCAATGGACAATTCTAATCCAGTATCGGAGAGTATATAAGTGGAAACTTTTAATCTCGTACCAAATGAAGATAAAAGTCCAAGTCTACTGAAAAGTGATGCTTGGAATCACTTCAATAAGAATAGATCAACGAACATAGTAGAGAATGTCAAATGTAGATATTGTTGCAAGACGTTGTTCCGGAGTTTAAAAGGTGAAACCTCTTATTTAAAGAGACATGGATTCATGTAATGGAAAGAAGATCAGATCGGGAGTTTAAACATTTTTTTACCCTTAAACTTATGAGAGGAAATAACGAAATGACTATTACAACTTATGATAGTAATAGATCAAGATTTTTTATAGTTTCTATGGTAATTGGTGATGAACATATACTATCTATAGTTAAAAGCAAAAGATTTAAGATGTTGCTTACCTTACTATAACTGACCTTTAAAATCCCAATTTGGAGTACATTGAAGAAGGACATTATTTATACGAGCATAAGAAGAAAGAAATTTTAAGAACATTATCGAGTATTGAAAGACAGGTTGTCATCATAACAGATGTGTGGATAGTCAATAACCAAAAGAAGGGCTATATAGTAGTGATGACTTATTATATTGACAATGACCGGATTCTATTCAGTAGACTTATGAGGTAAATTATGTTCTTTAATATTGTTATCATTTATTTTTTAATTACGTGATGATTGATATTAGGTCATATTTATGAATGGTGTTGGACCCCGATCCTCTTCTTACTAGTAAGCATGTGTTTAGTTTTTGTTGAGGTTTAATTTGATTAAATTGTTG
>JAOQMS010000009.1:22977506-22990716 GCA_027563885.1 Erythroxylum longipes | reverse complement strand
AATTCACTAATTATTATGCATGTGCATATATGAATGCATGAATATGTCAATGCATTATTTAACACTCCTAACCCATTGCAATTTACCAAAATGCCCTTCCCATAAGTGAGGGGATGTTACATAGATAATATATCCGGGATTGTCATTGAGCACGCATTGTACATATTCCATATATACATTTGTACTTAAATGAATACTTAAGATTATGCAATTATTAATGTGTATGCAAAGTGTGTATTGCATAATATTGATGTGCAAGATAAAATGTCCACATCTAGACGTTTCCAGATCTTGGAAGCAAATGCTAATATGGAGCGTACTGTGAGTTGACCTAGATAGTCTTACTTACTGATTGTTCTGTTTGTATTATGTATTGAATGATTGTTCTGATTTCCAGACATTGAATGTTCGAGGAGTTTGGTAAATGTAAGAATATTGAAGTGCTCCTTGTATGTGAATTTGATGAAATATTTGATATCTAATTTGATTGTTAAATGTCAAACCTAGTTCTGAAGAAACATGTGAATATGCATATGATTGAAAAAGTGTTTCTCAACATTCATGTTGAATGCCGGACCACGGTCCGGTGATGAATATAAAATTGAATGTGAATCCGAAAGCATGTGATAGACTGAAATTATGTGAATGTGATGCATTCCATTACATGAATGCATGAAACATAAAGGAAGTTGTGACCGGAGTAGCCACCGCAAAAGAGCTTAAAGCTCAGAATGTGAAAAAGAGCTTAAAGCTCAGATTTTGAAAAAGAGCTTAAAGCTCAGAAAGTGTATAAGAGCCAAAGGATCACTATGTAAAATGAGCCCGGTATCTTCAACAGATACGGGACAGTTATCAATGAGCCTGGTATCAACAATGGATATGGGATAATTATAGATACTCGGTCACAACAAAGTAATAAATGAAAGTGAGTCTCATGCGCATTTCATTATAAGTGATATGTGTATTTTAAATGATTGAAATGATTAATTTGACTGCCCTGAATGTGATCCTATATATTAAATGAAGTGATATAAATTATGTGAAAATATGTGGACTATATGTGTTATGTGATTGAGTGAGCCATCGAGGATGGTCACTCATTAAGTTCACAAAACTCACCCAAAATTTACAATATTTTTTCAGGCTCAAAAGAGTTACCCTATTAGGGAACGGGAGTATAGCCACTGATCCAATTAAGAGATAGAGGTCAGGATCAGTTCGCGCCTGCATTAGTATTTCCTTATTTTTTTTATCAAAATATATATTCACAAGTATTTTGCAATGTGTATGTTAATGATTTTGTATTGTAATGGTTTAGACATTATCCTTGAAAATGTTTATGAATAAAAGTAGGTCCGATTTATTTATTGATTTTTCGTAATATGCTTGCACTGTTTTAAAAGAAAAAGAAAATTCTGTATTAAATTTGATTGACTGATTGTTCTAGTATGCCACCTTTGCGGGGTACACACTCGGACATCACTCAGGATGTCGGGTATATGTCTGGCAAGGGTGGGGTGTTACAGCTGTGACATTTTTATGTCATGGTCGTGACACTTCTTTGAATTGTCATCGTCATGGCTGTGACAATTACAAATGTTGGACAAAAATATTTTATTGGTTAAATTCTAAGTGATTATATGTGTTGTCCAACCCCATTTTAATTTATTTCATGTTTAAAATTATTTGATGACACTTCATTATTGTTTGAGACTTTTAAGAAAAAAGTCCTAACATGAATTTTCTTTCTAATTTTTATTTATTTTATTAAAATTTCCCAATTTTTGGCGCGTGGTCGCCACGAAATCCAAATTGAGAACCGGACCCAGCAAATTAAATGTTACGTCATTATTGATAGAATACATTTTTTAAATAGGACCATATTGTTATTTGAAAGACAGGTCATTTTGTGAGTATTACTTAATTAAATTATCGCTAAATTATAATTAAATATATAAAATTCTAATTAAACATATACTTAAATTCATAAAATTCCTATATGTTCCCCTCCCAATTTGAAATCCCTAAAATTCATCATTTTTGTAATATACTTAATTTGAAATTCTTCCTTCCATGTTGAAGTCTTTTCCTTACTCGATATTGTAGCTTCTCCATATTCAATTTTGAACTCTTCATCTTTCTCATCTTTTTTTTAATATCCTAATCCTTAATGTATTTATCATATATCTCTTAGTTTGTAGCATATTGAGATGTTCTTATTCATCTTTATAATCTATATAGTAAAAAATTCAAATTTAACTATAACATTTTCATCATAATACAAATAAGACCTTAATATTTCTCTAACATTTTTATAATGTTTAAACTCAACCCTCCATATATGGAAAAACAGACATAATTATACCTTCATCAATCGTCTATCATGTTACTAATAATGTAATAGGAATATATCATTTTTTAATGAAATTTTGGATCCCACAAAACCACGTAACCTTATAGGACCAATCCAATTTTTAAAAATACCATCAAAATTAATCTTGTTTTTAATAAATTTGATTAATTTTAGTTAACCAGAAATGAATTTAATTAGATTAATTTAATCTGATGTCCTTAATCTAATTAACCATTATATAGTAAATCACGAAGAAGGGAGTGATATGAAGAATTCATATTGTATTTCAATGATCATTGTTGTACAAGGTATACTCTATTTATAGCATTGAGTGAATCAATTTGAATTGATTCTATCTGAGCTGAAATGATAAGATGAAATAAATATTACAATTGAATGGATAGATACATGTGAATAATGTTAAAAGATACAAGATATGATAATAAAGCTATCGATGAAGCTGACGAGATGTGATCATGTTATCATCCCCTCTCAAGTGCACAGGAGGATGAGATCATGAGCTTGTTTCGAAGATGCTGAAATGTTGAAGAGGAAAGAGCTTTGGTCATAAGGTCAACGATCTGACTGGAGGACGAAATGTGGCAAATGAGTAGAGCTTCACTAGAGACTAGATCACAAACAAAATGAATGTCAATTTCAATATGCTTGGTATGAACATGAAAAACGGGATCAAAGGCTTAAAAAGTAGCACCGAGATTATCACATTAGAGGGTAGGAGAAAGTTTTTTAAGGAGTTTACCAAGAAGAGCAATAATCCAACATAATTCTGCAGAAGCAAGAGTAATGTTGTGGTACTCAGCTTTAGTACTAGATCGAGCAATAGTGGGTTGTTTCTTAACACTCCAAGAGATAGGATTAGGTCCCAAAAAGATGCAACAACCATATTTAGATTGTCGATCATCAGAACAACTAGCCCAATCAACATCACAATATGCTTGCAAGACTTAAAGGCTACCAAGCCTATTACCTTTCATAATGACCAGGGCGCCTTTAAATACCTTCAAAACTCCACTTTCAGTTGAATGCTTACACTCAAGTGACTCAAGAGTGCCTAAGGAAATCAAGTTACGTTTCAAATCAGAAATATGATGTAAATTGATTAATGTCCTGATACAACCATCGTGGGTCTTGATCTATACACTATCTATGCCAACAACTTTGTATTGGGCGTCATTGCTCATCAAGATAACTCCATGGTCAATAGGTTCATAGGTGGAGAACCAGGCTTTGTAAGGAGATATGTGGTAGGTACAACCAGAATCTAAAATCCACTCAATCATACTCCTCCTAGAGGTAACCGACAATATATCACCATCAGACTCAGTGTCAACAACACCAGCTTCAGTAATAGGTTTTGGAGGTTGCTTTCCTTTTTCATCTTTCTCCTTCTATTTTTCAACTTATAACACTTGAAAATATTGTGACCAATTTTCTTGCAATAATGACAGGTCTTAGAATTACGTCCCCTAGATTTTGACCTTAATTTTTTTTACTTGTACTCCCTTTTTCAACCGTTCTACCCCTAACAGACAAGCCCTCAGTTTTATCATCTGAATGAACCTCAAGGTTAGATTTTTCCTTAGACAACAAGTTAGACTTGACATCCTCAAAAGACAATGTATCATTACTTCCATATAACATAATCTCCATGAAGTGTTTATAGGTGGATGGTAAAGATATAACCAATAAAACAACCTTGTCTTCATCATCAACTATAAAATCTAAATTTTCTAGGTCAATAATAATTGAATTGAACTCACCAAGATGGGATTAAATGGGAGTACCTTTAGCCATACGCAACGTGAACAAATGCTCTTTGAGATAGAGTTTATTTTCTAAAATTTTGGTGATATACAGGGACACGAACTTCAATCAAAGTTTGACAGTAGTGGTTTCATGGACCACTTCGCGAAGCACCTCCTTGGAGAGGCAGAGTTAGATCGCCGAAAGAATCTTTTCATCTAACTCCTCCCATTGCTCATCGGTTATTGAATCAGGTTTCTTTGATTTCCTTTGATTTCCCATCTAGAGCCTTCTTCAAACTGTTCTGTGTGAGAACGACCTTCATTTAGACTCTCTAAATGGAAAAAGTAATCTTGCCTTAAACTTCTCTATATCAATTTTTGTAACGATAGACATCTTGAACCGAAGCTCTGATACTACTTGTAATGGTATAAGGCGATAGTGAAAGCAGGATCGAGATCAAGATGAATGAGAAGTAAAATAAATTTGGGCAATAATAGTAGTAAAATGTGAGACACAAGGATTTACATGGTTTAGCCAAGTTGGGCCACATCCATAGATGATGATGAGCAAAAAATTCGCTATAATGGAGAAGAGTACAAAAAATCCTTAAAGGACCTAAGCATAATAAGGATATAAATTTTATAATCTCACAAAATAAGAATCTCTCCTAAAATAAAAATGAATACAAATTTGAGCTAATATTGCTGAAAATAAACTCTCAATTTTTTTGCTAAGTGTCTCGACTAATTGCATGCTTAAAAATAGAGGCTCAATATGTATATATAATGCTCAAATTTTGCCACCTTTGTCTTGCGTCATAAACCAATTTGTCTACAATTTTGGCCGAAATAGTTGTGATGCCTGCCAAAAACATTGCATATGATTTGAGCATTAAATACTTGACATAAAATTTTTGACTTTATATAACTAAATCAATCCTTAGCAAATAAGCCAACGTTGTAGCCATAAATTTATTGATTTAAGTAAATTTAGAAGAATTTGGGTTGCTAACTCAACGATAACAGTTAAATCAAAGAAAAGCGTCGAACACAAGGAAGACTGTAGTAGAAACACATTGATGCAGTAGAAGTACATAACAATAAGAAAACTTGTTTTGGGTTTTGTAAACCAATTGTGATAATATAAACAAGCTCAAACTATTTTAGGCTTTTTAAACTAGTTGTAATAATATATACAAACATAGAATTTGTGTTTTTATTAAACTGTTGTATTTTTATTGTTAAAAATATTTAAAAACAAAAACCCAAAACAAAATGCAACTAAACAAGTTTTAATGTCCTGTGTTCAATTTTTAAAAACCACAACCAAAAACCACAAAACTAAATAGAATCGAACACCTTAAGAGTTATGGGGTTTCTAATTTATGTTTTTTTGATGTAATTTTAAGTTTTCCTTTCATGTTTCTAATTTTTTTTAAACAAAAATTTTAATTTTTAATGTCCATGTAATTATATTTTAATTAGTGTTAATATCTACATATTAGATAAAACTTAAAGAAAACTTAAAGATATTTGTGAGTTTGTTAAGTAAATAATTATATTATAATATCTTATATAATATTTATTACTAAATATCATTAAAAATTTTGTAATAAATAATTTAAAAAGTAAAATTTTTATTTATTAATTAATATATTTTAATTATTAAAACTAATTATTTACCTCAATAAATTCAAACATATTTACTTTTAACATTTTAACATGGATGATTTAAAATTTTAAGGCTTTAATCAATGGATAATTATTACTAAAATATATTTTCATTAAATCTTCTACAAACTCAAGAAAATTAATTTGAAATTAATATGGACAAATTGAAAATGGAATCGTAGTTGTATAATTGTATTTAAGTAATAGTCAACCTGTACAAATGTACTTGATCGAAACATGACAAATCCACTCAAGAGAAAGTCTCTGGCCTAGACTATATAACTAGAAACAGAAGCGATGTCGTTCCATCTTATCCGATTTTGTCTCGTTTCTGCTCGGATAACGACACACTTCACTTGTTCTCTCTCCGTCCCTCCGTCGCCATTGTTCTAAAGCACAAACAACAGTAAGCGACGCGTCATTTAATTGATCGTTATGGCCCCTCTCTCGCGCAAACCCTAATTTCCTCCGGCGACACGGTTATTGGCAACAATGGAAAACGAAAATCACCGGAACGGCGAGCCCACTCACGACCACCACGCCTCCAAGAAGCGCCGGTTCGCTCCGTTTTTAATCGAAGCCGACATCCGAGAAGAGTTCTCCCACCACAAACCGGGTTTTGCCCGAATCAACAACGGGAGCTTCGGAAGTTGCCCCCGATCAGTACTTGAGGCCCAGAGGAAATGGCAGCAAAAGTTCCTACAACAGCCCGACGATTTCTACTTCAACACCCTCCGACCAGGAATTCTCCGTTCACGGACTGTGATCAAAGAGCTAATCAATGCCGATGATGTTGACGAGGTCTCGCTCGTGGACAACGCCACTACGGCTGCCGCTATTATTATGCAGCAGATTGGCCGTCGTTTTGCAGATGGCAGTTTCGCCAGAAACGACGGCGTCGTGATGCTTCACTGCACATACGAGGCGGTTAAGAAGTCGATCCAAGCTTATGTGGCACGCGCCGGTGGATCAGTGGTCGAGGTTCAGTTGCCGTTTCCTGTGAGCTCGAACGAGGAAATAATCGCCGAGTTTAGAAAAGGCTTGGAGAAAGGTAAAGAGAACGGTAGGAAAATTAGGTTAGCTATTATCGATCACATTACGTCGATGCCTTCTGTTGTTATTCCGGTTGGTGAATTGGTTCGAATTTGTAGACAAGAAGGTGTGGAACAAGTGTTTGTTGATGCAGCTCATGCTATTGGTCAGGTTAAAGTGGATGTGAAGGAAATTGATGCTGATTTTTATGTAAGCAATTTGCACAAGTGGTTTTTTTGCCCACCATCAGTTGCATTTTTGTATTGTAAGAAATCAAGTTGGTTCTCCGATATTCATCACCCTGTGGTTTCACACGAGTATGGAAATGGGTTGCCAATTGAGAGCTCCTGGATTGGTACAAGGGATTATAGTTCACAGCTCGTCATACCATCTGCAGTTGAGTTTTTTGACAGGTTTGAAGGAGGACTTATGGGGATAATGGCAAAGAATCATAAGCAAGTTGCTGAGATGGGGAAGATGTTGGCCAAGACTTGGGGCACGAATCTTGGGTCTCCTTCAGAGATGTGCGCTAGCATGATTATGGTTGGTTTGCCTTCGAGCTTGTTTGTTTTGAGTCAAGAAGATGCCTTAAGATTGAGGTCGCATTTACGAGCATGCTATGGAGTTGAGGTTCCAATATATTTTCAGGCTCCAAGAGATGATGATGAGGGAATGAAGGGTAATAATGGGTCAATAACAGCCTATGTGAGGATTTCCCATCAGGTTTATAACACTTTAGATGACTATTGCAAGCTTAGGGATGCCATAATCAAGCTAGTTGAGAATCAGACTGTGTGCAGAGAACTTCATATGGAGTGAATAGGTATTCATTTTGTTTGCTAATAGGTTTTTCTGTAAGATTCCATAACAAATTGCTTTCATTTGGTTTACTTTCATTTTCAATTTTAATTTCTGGGTTTGTAACGCAATTCGGTGGTATTGGCAGTGACCGGTTTGTTGACTGTATCTTGCTATGGGTGCATGGATGCTTGTAATTTGTAATGGTAATGTGGTTTAGGATACATGCTGCTAGTGCTGCGTGAAACAGGATCAGGTTTGGAGATCCCTTTAGGTATCATTGTTAAGGATAGGAAATTTTCTATATAGATGCTGCACTTATACATTTCATTTTTTGAGCATGTTGCGTTTTGCATCTACTTTGCAACGATGAATCATTGGCCTTTGAAGTAATATATCCTAATCCCTGACATGCCCCTAAAGAAATGAAGAAATGAGATCGATTGAGGGGGGTTGGGGTGCATGTTCAGACGTTCTGGACCTAGATGACTCAGTGAGATGGAAATTTGGTAGCGTGTCTAATTCTTGGTTACTTTAAGGCATGGTGCACGGTTGATTTAACTGGAGGTAGCAGGTTTGGGTAAAGAACCTGCTAGGAACTTGCTTTTGTTTTAGCCTAAATACAGCCCTTGGCCGCTTGAGTTATATAAACTTGAACTTCTAGATAGTATCCTAATGTTAGGGGTGGGATGCAGAACTTAGTTTTATAGGACTTCCTGTCTTTGTCCGATGGGATGAAGGGTGAACCTTGACAGGCACATATGTATATTCCTTTTGTGGGGTGAATCCGGAAACAATATTGGCATATGGCTATTACCTATGACATATATTAGGATGTAGCAAAGAGGTGAAATTTGGAATACAGATTTATGTCAACATCTTTTACACGGTTGCTCTTTGATACAACTCCACCTTTTGCGCATTGTCCTTGTGTTCCGGACTTTTAGGTATAGGACTTCTTATAAGACATTCCTGATGTCTTATTATTTTTTTGACTTTTAGGTATAGGACTTCTTATAAGACATTCCTGATGTCTTATTATTTTTTTGTTCTCTTTGCTGTTAAATTTCTCCTCAGCATTTGACTGCTCTTATTTTGTTTCCCTGAAGTAGGGATCTTCGCTTCTGTGTTGGGATTTTCCAGTTTATGCTGCATTTTCATTTACATGCACGTTAAATTAAGGGAGTAAAGCTTTAATAGATTTACAGTGAAGGAAGTACTATCTGTGCGTTGTTAATATGGATTTATTGGTTTGACTGACAGATTCTGCCATCCTTCATGTTGATGGGGAGGTATCATTGGCTTTCATAATGAGTATTCTCGCATGTATTCAATTTCTTGATCATGTAGCAAACACTAGAAATGATCTTACTATAAGATGTCTCTTTCTCAGCAGCTTATCGTGAATGCGGGCAGCCTTCATGAAGTCTCTCAACTGATGCTTTTGCGTAGTCGCACTATCTGCTGCGGAAGACATAGCAAGAGAGGGGATGCTACGTGCTCATGGAGACAATAAAAGTTAACCTTCGACCAATTCTAGCTCATTTACTTTGTAAGGCCATGAATATGGTACCAGAAGTTCTATGGATCTCGCTGTAGTCACAGCTGGTGGAAAGCCTCTTTCAAATTTACTATGCCTCTCTCTATTGGACTAATGTTTGTCGTTTCACTAACTTTGTCATCAGCCATAATGCACCTTTTTTCGCTACATGCCTCCTCTATGGTGGACTTAACAATTTCGGCTCAATTCAAAGTCAATGGGCTAGACTTGAATTGACCGATCTTTGAACCGGGTCTGAGTCTAGGGGCAGACCCGATACCCTTCTCAAAACGTTATCGTTATCGAAAAACTTCTCAAAATAATGCTGTTTTGACTTGTAATTTACAAATTTTGGATGGCCCCAGAGGACATTTGCTGCAGTCAGGTAGCTTGGGTTGGAGTGCCTTGACCCATTGCATGGACATAGTATCTAAGTTATGATTTTCACCTAATTTTTCGGTATTACATCATCATCGAATTATCTAATCTGCAATATTGTCAGGTGCTTGTCATGTTCCTGTTTTTCAGGTTTCACAATAACTGAAATAACTTTCAAGTAGCATTTCTAGTAGTTAATGTTCTAAGGACAACAACTGTAAGTTTGCAACCCCTTATATTATAATTAGGTGTTATGACATAAAAATATAGCTAGCATCAAAACTAATTAATAAGAAAGGACCAAGAAATTTCCATTTGAGAATCAATTCATCAAGATTAATTAAATCTTTACTTCTAGTGTCTCATACATTAAAAAAAAACGTAAGAAAATATTAGTATGCGAAATCTGTCAGTTGAAGTGGATAGTCATCATTTGTTTCGCAATTTAAACAGTTCTGGCAATTGTGTGCAATGCAACTAAAGGATGCAAACCATCTTTGCGATTGATCAAAGTTTCATATCTGCCCTTTTCTGCTATTACTCCGTTTTTAACCACTGCTATTGTATCTGCATTCCTGATGGTGGACAATCTATATGCTACAACAACTGTAGTCATATTTATCATAACTTTTTCTAATGCATCCTGAACCACCCTCTCAGATTCAGCATCTGATGCACTTGTAGCTTCATCTAACAGCAAGATTTTTGGTTTTTTTACTATTGCACGAGCAATTGCTATCCTTTGCTTTTGTCCTCTAGACAACTAAACTCCTTGTTCTCCTATTATGGTATCATATCCCTAAGGTGTTGTATGATTGTTAAAACACGACTTGTTAAGGAAACCGGTAAAAATTCATCCATGTATGACAACAGTCTATGCAGAGTTCATTGAACCTGACAAGTGTTTGTTTTTAGACAGGGAAACAGAAATATACGGTTAGATTTATATGTTTTAAGCAGTGAATGTGTTTAGATTTTAAGCAGTGAATTGTTTAGAAACAGTGTCTCACCTGTTTGTAAGCCATTAATGAAATTGTGAGCATTGGCCAATTCTGCAGCTATGATTTCTGATTCACTTGCATTACCTCCTTTCCTATAGGAAATGTTGGCTCGTATTGTGTCATTGAATAAAGAAGGCTCTTGGCTCACAAGTCCCATCTGTTGCCTTAACCACCGTAGTTGAAGGTTTCCAATTTCGGCTTCATCAAGTGTTATACTTCCTGAATCTAAATTATAAAATCTGTGAAGCAATTACTGTTGATTTTCCACTACCGCTTTTACCAACAAGAGCCACAGTCCACAAAAAATGCAGAACCAAACAACAAAATTATATATTATTCTGATTGTTGAATCTTCAATGGCATCATTCAGAAGTTAACTTGCCAGAATGGATGGTCAAATTGATGTCATGAAAAATTTCAACATCTGGCTGTAGGAGTTTTTTTAAAAAAAAAATAGAACATGTAAAAGATAAAAGAATACGAATACATAATACCGTGTCATGACCACTAATCAAGAGGTGGGCAAAATGAAGTATGCATCTGCACAGGTAGTTATAAATGATGAGGTGGCAGAAAAGGATGAGGAAATATTCCCAAATGATGAGAATGGTAGGGAAGGACAGGTGTCGGATGATCTGCATGTCGAGGAACGTCAGGAGGTAGTGGTGAGACGTAGCACTCGTAAACGCAAGAAGTCTTTGAAGGTTTAGAGAGAATGAGGGTATATAAGTTGCGGGTGTATTGGGTTGAGGGTCGTGCATATTGTGAGTTGATTTTTTCTCTGTATTTTCTTCTCTATTCCCTTTGTTCCTTACTTTCTGAGTCTTTCTTCTCTATTTTCTTTCAGTGTCTGTGACTTTGTATGTGTTGGTACGACTTTGAGGCTCAATATTGTAAAATCCCGTTATCTATATTAAGGGTAGAATAGTAAATATGAGAGATTATTGAGAGATTAAAAAATGCATTTCATGTTCATGCATAATATGACATATACATATACGTGAATATAAGTATTTTTGCTCATTGACATTTCAGGTATAATTGATTTATATATGTGGAATGTGATTTTTTAAAAATTGTGGTTTATTTGTATTGAAAATTGATTTGGAGAGTGCATTTGAGTGATTTAGAATTTTTGGTGAATTTCAGAAAAATTTCCCAAAATGTTGAGTATTATTGGACAAAAAAAATGACAATCGGAAAGTAAGTTGATGAATGGAAATAGAAATAAGAATTTTTGATATTGAAGAAATGTGATAAATGATTATGGGAATTATTAAGAAAATGATATTGAAAATTTTGGAGACCTTTGGAGAAAAATTTGAAGAGGACTAGACTAGTTCTTTACAAAACTAGTTAAAACCTTAGAGGTTGGATAAGTGACAAGTGTCACTTATTTAGTTTTGTTATATTATTTGATTAAGTTAAAAAGACGTAGTCATGTTTCTTTTTAACTTGAAAGACTAAGTTACTATTGTTTCTTGTCTTAGTTCTCTTTTTCGTGGCCTCTTCTTCAAGCTTCTTCTTCAGTGATTTTTTCTCGACTCTCTGAACCTTCACCAAAGAAAAACCTTGTTTTCATCTATCCTTTTTGCTACTCCCAACTTTGTTATCTATTTCTTTTTCCTAAAAAAAAACCTAACCTAAACTACCTTCAAGATGATGTACTTGGTTGCATGAGAGTTATGGCTTCTTGGAGTTTTTGAAGATTTTGGAGTATTATCAAGTAAGTGCATGTAAATCTTTATGAGTTGTGGTTATTTGAGATGAATTTGGTGATTTAGTTGTCATTGATCATATGAAAATGGACATTTTTCATGTATACCGTGGATATAGGATGAGTTTATTGATATTTTTAATTGTGTGTTTTAATGATCAATATGTTATAAGGTAGTGTGGAGAAGATTTTTGGAGTAGAAAGATTAATAAAAATGTGCATGAGAGGAGTGCAAAAATTTATGCAAGTTGATATATATATATATACACTCTGTTTTTCACTGTTGAGGTACGTGAATAGTTTTGAGTGTTTAAAATGAATTTAGAGTTAAGAAATAGGTGTACAGTGATGTATAGAGATGAGAAAGATTGATTAAAATGAAAGTTTGAGGAAGAAATGAAGAGAATGTAGAAATTGAATATGCAGAAAAATGGTAGTGAAATAGTGCAGAAAATGGACACATGCGCGAGTGAGGATCGGATTTTTGATGTTTGTGTTTTAATCTTGGGTTTTGATTTGTTTTTGATTTGTTGTGTTATGTTGAACTGAAAGGGGAGTAGAAATGTGAGAGTATAAATTAGAAATGTTAGATAGAAAAAAAAAGGGGAAAAGAAGAAGATGAACCATTAACAAGAATTGGGCTTGGATCAACCATTGTCAAAATGACTAGAACTAATCATTTGAATAGTTGACCTTTACCACTTATAAACTGATGGGTGTTGAAACCACCAAAAATAAATTACCTACTCTAAAAGATTTGTAAATAGTGATGAGTAGGGTCGATCCCACAGAGACTGCTCAAGCTTATTTCTAAAGTGTTAGAATAGAAAAAGAGGGGGTTGAATTGAACAAAAATAAATAAAACAAAAAATGCAGTAGTAAACTAAAATCAAATCAATAGAAAACGAACACAGCCAAAGGTATAATTCTCAGTAAGAAATTCTTATGTTTGAT
>JAOQMS010000009.1:22943942-22977406 GCA_027563885.1 Erythroxylum longipes | reverse complement strand
AATAGAAATTAAAAAGCAAAGATAAAGAGCATTAAGATCTCACAAACATGAAGAAAATCCACTTCGAATTAACCCCTGACTGAAGGGAAGAGTTTAGCCTCTAATGGCTATGAAGAAATCTAAAATAAAACCCTAAAAACGTATTAGGGAAGAGGTTAACCAAGAATGCCTTCCAAAAGACCTAAAACACACTTATATAGTAATTAAAATTAGGGCCAATAATAATATCACAAAAGTGCCCAATAAAAACTAATTAATTCTTCTTCCTGGGCTATAATTTAAGCCCAAAACGTCATTAAAACTTGTGGGTCCAATCATCCGATTAAGCGCAGCCCGCAGCAGTCTATCTTGCCATTAGCCTTGCCCAAGGCTAAGTCCAGCAGCGTTGTGAGACGTCCAAGAAAAACTTCAGCAGCAACCCCTCTGATCAAAAGCCTCTCAAATATGCTCAAAATGCTTCATTCTCATCACATCTAACAATCCTTAACCAAAATATATAAAAACAAGTAAAAGCTCACATTTAAGCACAATAAATCACCAAATAAACATAGAATTAGGAACTAAAACATGCTAGATTTACACACTATCATAAACCCTTTAACATCTTCATGTTTACTCAATATGAGATACTCTAACAAAAATGCAGAAAAATATAAAGGAAAGTGCAGGAAATGAAGAGATACATGAAAGATTTTCTGGTTTTTGATATTTGGTGTTGATTTTTGGTTTTGATTTGTTTATGAATGTTTTGAGTTAAATGACAGTCGAAATTGAAGAGAAGATGAGAGTAGAATCAAATTAGAGAAGTTAGTTTAAAAGAAAAGAAAGAAAAAGAAAAATTGCAGAGATTTGGAGGAAGAATGAAAAGGCACGATCATGAATTTTCTAAGCAACCTCATGATTGTGTCATTGCAGACGCATTTGGAATGTCACGATCTTACAGGAGCACGATCGTGACATTCCGAGTGCATTAGCGATGTCACGATCGTGCATGACTCTGAAACTTTGAAAAATGAGGGACTGTTTCGAACATCCTTTGATCTTATGTCTATATCTTCTTCTCCCGACCTCCGAATGACATGAGATTTAATCCAACAGATTCAAAACACGTTTTTCTACATCTATACCAAAACTTATAACCATCTGAAATCATTTGGAAGAGATTGAGTGATGAATTTGAGACGAAATTGATGAGGAGTTATGGAATTTAGGAGTATTTTCACTAAACATGCTTCTGTATTTTAGACATAACTTGTTATATAGTTATCCAAATGGAATAATTATTGATTTGGAGTAAACTAGAGACATAGGAATAAACATTTTCTGAAGAAATAGAATTTTAATTCTGTCTCTAAGAATTTCAATTTCTGGATGGAAGTTGAGTATAGGGCACTGTTTCAGTATAAGAACAGTCCGAAAATGTTTGGAGTATAGCTTTCAGAGTACTGAACCGAATTGAATGATCTTAGCGTCATTAGAAACTTAAGAGATAGGAGAGCAATTTTATAGGAGAAAGTATTGCTAAATTATTTCATTTTCATGGTCATATTGATCATGAACAGTAGACCCGAAGGTATGTTTCAGGAAAAATCGAAATTGACGAAATGAGTTATGAATTTCGATTTTAATGGTTTTATTGAGGTATAAACCATAAGTATAAATGATACTTATGTGAGTTTGGAAATATGAATGTTTACATGATGAAAATAATAGAGCGATACCTGGGATTGTCATGAACATGCATTGCACATATTTCATATACATACATGTGCATTAACAAACACTTATAATTGTGCAAAAGTGTGATATGTGTATATTGCTTGATATAGAGGAGCAATTGGAACGTCAACATCTATATGTTGCCGGAACTTCGAGGCAATAGCTTTGGGAGTAATCGGTGAGTAAGCTAGATGGTTTCACGTAATTAATTGTTTGCTTTAGAACATGTTTTGAATGATGATATGAATGTGATTTGATTATGTTGATGCCAAACAATAAAGTTCTGAGACTTGATGCATGAATGTGATATTAAAGTGCTAATTGTATGAGAATGTAACTAACTAAATGCCTCTTGACATGATTGATTGATTATGAGAGATGCATTCCATATATGAATGCATGATCAGTTAATCAGAGTCGTGACCTGAATAGCCATCGAAAACAAGCTTAAAGCTCCAAATGTGATTAAGAGCCAAAGGCTCACTATGTAAAATAAGCCCTGTATTCGCAACGGATAAGGGACAGTATAAATGAGCCCGATATCCACAATGGATACGGGATAGTTTAGGCACTCAATCACAATAACACAATAATTAGAAAAGAGTCACATGAGCATTTCATATACATTTTAATGAGTATGTTTGATTGTTTGAAATGCAAAATTGTCTTACCCTTAAGTGGGAATGTGATATGTGATAATTTATACAAAAATGCAAATATGTGAATTATATGCTATATGTGTGATGTGTTGCATAAATTGAGTGACCCATCGATGATGGTTACCTTATTGAGTCCGCAAAACTCACCAAAATTGCAACGTTCAGGACCGAGAGAACACTTTAGCTATTAAGAGATGCTACAAGGAGTATAGTCTTGTACTTTTGGGAAGAGAAGAAGAAAATGCTCAAAGGTCGGTTAGTTGGGATTGGAAAGATTAGATAAACTTTTTGTGTATTTTCCTCTTTCATGTAGCATATTTTGTATTAGGATATGATGATGTACATGTATAGGTGTTTAAAAGCTACAATGTAAATACATTTGAATTTATGAAATGAAATGGGGAAATTTTGGTTTTAAAATATTGTGACTTTCTTTATGATGTCTTATAAGAGAATAAAGAATGAAATTGCCACGTTAAGTGAATGTTGTGATTGAACGTAGTGCACCATTATCATAGTTTATATACTGGAATGTCCTCAGGGTGTTCCGGTATGTACCCCATGGTAACGGGGCACTACAAATATTGTACATCAGCATATTTCAGTCTCTGATTAGTGTGTCTCTGAAAAATATTTGCTGGTTGCTTGCAAGTGTTCATAACATTTGGTGCTTTCATTGAGAGGACCTATCATGGCAGAAGGTAATGCGATGAAGGAGTTCCAGACAGAGTTGAAGAAGCTGCAAGTGCTGGGTGAGCAGTGTGACTTTGCTTCATTTGAAAGGATGGACAAGATTGAAAGTAGTATTGAAGAGATTGCTTGGGTAGTGACGAACCTCTTGAATTCGGTCTCGAACACTCAAGCAATGGAGGGTTAATCGAAGCGAACTAAGATAGACTTTCCAAAGTTTAATGGCACAGATCCTTTGAATTGGATTTTTTAGGTAGAGTAATATTTTGCTTATTATGACACTCTTGATGCTCAAAGTATTGTTCTGGCGTATGTGAATATGGAAGGATATGTGGTGGCTTGGTTTCATTTGATGCAAAAGACTAATGAGTTACCTACATTGCTGCACTAACTAGGGTGATTAAATTGCATTTTGGGCCTACAGAGTATAAGAACCCTAAAGCCTAACTATTTAAGCTCACTCAAATCGGGTCGGTTCAAAAGTATCATACTCGCTTCATGGTTCTTGCTAATCGGGTGGAAGGGGTGTCTGATGAAGCACTCCTTGATTGTTTCATTAGTGGTTTGAAGGACGAGATTCGACAGGAAGTTATTTCGAGGGAGCTAGCGACTTTGACCAAGGTGGTAGCACTGGTTAGATTGTTAAATGAGAAGAATACTCTGAATTTGGTTTCTTGAAAAATCAAAGCTCTCATACAGGGACAAATGCTAAGCCCATTGGCGGTATGATGATTACAACCCCATCATCGTCAAAATCTGCTCTGCCTCTACTGCTGCCGAAACCAATCACTAAGACTCTGACTCTGGTTAAACGATTAACACCGGCGGAAATGCAATTAAAAAGGGATAAATACCTTTGTTATATGTGTGATGAGAAATTCACACCCAATCAGAAGTGCCAAAATTGACAATACTTGCTGATGCAATGTGGGCTAGATGAAGAGAGTAAAGAACCTAGGGAAAAACAACCTGAAGTTGAAACACAAGAAGAACAAGAAGAAGCTCTGGAGTTACTCCATCTATCCCTACAAGCTATGTATGGGGCACCAGGTAAATGCACCATCGTTTTTCGTGGGAAAATTTTAGGAATTGATGTATCTGTGTTTCTATATAGGCCAAGCTTTGATAATTTTATTAAACCATGGATTGTTAAGCACTTGAATTTGTGTAAGGAACAAATTCATGGGTTCAAGGTTTTGATGGGAGGTGGTCAGTTTTTGAAAGGAAATACCATGGTGAGAGACATTCCTCTCATTTTATATGGAACTCGAATTGCTATTTCTGCTCTGGCTTTAGATGCCACATGATATGACATAGTGTTGGGGGTTGATTGGTTAGTGACTCTGGGTGAGTATATTTCTGATTACAGCACCATTACATTGAAAATCTTTGAGAATGGGCAATGGCTTACTCTAAAAGGGAACCGTAACCAGTTACCTGAGGTGGCTCATTTCCACTAATTACTTTGGTTTTGTGAAATTGATGCCATCGAAGAATTTTACACTATTGAGTGTACAAAGGTAGAGGAAAGTAAGGAGAATCCATTGCAACCACCTGGTGATATGCCAACTGAATTACTGGATTTACTGTATAAATATTAAGGAGTATTTCAGATTCCTAAAGTACTACCTCCTCCTCGGTCATATGACCATGCTATCAATCTTCAGCCTGGCGTACCCCTATTAAGGTTAAGCCTCACAGGTACCCTTTTTGTTACAAGAATCAGATTGAGCAAATGGTGAATGAGATGTTACAAGAAGGAATTATTCTCCCCACTAACAAACCCTACTCGGCCCCAGTACTATTGGTCAAAAATAAGATGGTTCGTGAAAATCTTGCTCAAATTATAGGGTTTTAAATGCAGTCATAGTGAAGGATTCATTTCCAATTCCCTCAGTGGATGAATTGTTGGGTGAACTCAAAGGCGTTTGTTTTTTTTCTCCAAACTAGATTTAAGATCTGGATACCATAAGATTTTGGTAAAGGAAGACAACATTGCTAAGACAACATTTAGAGCCCCTCAAAGCCACTATGAATGGGCGGTCATGCCTTTTGGACTTACTAATGCACTAGCCACTTTCACTCACTTATAAATGAAGTATTCAAGGCTTATCTTCGACAATTTGTATTAGTATTCTTCGATGACATTTTAGTGTACAACAGTGATTGGGCAAATAACTTGCATCATTTAGAATTGGTGTTAGCTTGATTATTGGACAATCAACTTTATACTAAGTTGTCAAAATTTTCTTTTGGCCAACCCAAGATGCATTACTTGGGACATGTGGTCTCTTCCTAAGGGGTTGAGGTTGATTAAGACAAAATGACAACTGTTCTAAATTGGCCCATGCCTACAAATGTATCATAAAGAGGAGATTTTTGGGATTGACAAGGTATTACCGTCGGTTCATTAGGAAATATGCTTCTATTGGTTGCCCACTTACAAAATTATTACAAAAAATAACTTTCATTGGACAGAAGAAGAACAAAAGGCCTTTGAGCAACTTAAGATTGCCTTGAGTTATTATTGCAAGTTGTACAAAATTTAGATCTAAATTCAGAATATCAAGTGAAAGATGGCTTGCTGTATTGGCAAAGAAGGTTAGTAATTCCTCATATTGTAACTGTTATTATTAATAAACTTTTAGAGGAATTTCATTCCTTTACCCAAGGAGGTCATACTGGTTTTACTCGAACTTTGGCTAGAGTGGGCACTCATTTTTTCAGGAAACATATGAGGAAGCACATAAAAACTTATATCCGGCAATGTCAAGTTTGTTGGAGGGTGAAAGTATCTTAATTGCATCCTAGTGGGTTATTAAGTTAAGCTTGGTTACCTAAGTTGTTGGGATTTAATTACTCCATTGAGTACAAATTTGGAAGATCTAATCAAGCTACAAATGCACTCTCATACTGTTGCCATGTGGCCATCACCATGTCCCATATCGAATTGTTGTCAGAAATTAAGGAGGCTGTTAAACAGTCAGGGGAGTTATAGGAGTTATTACTATAAGTTGCACAGAATTTAGATATAAAGTCAGAATATCAAGTGAAAGATGGCTTGCTGTATTGGCAAAGAAGGTCAGTAATTCCTCATAGTGCAATTGTTATTATTAATAAACTCTTAGAGGAATTTCATTCCTCTACCCAAGGAGGTCATGCTGGTTTTACTCGAACTTTGGCTAGAGTGGCCACTTATTTTTTCTGGAAACATATGAGGAAACATATAAAAACTTATATTTGGCAATTTCAAGCTTTTCAGAGGGTGAAAGTATCTCAATTGCATCCCATTAGGTTATTAAGTCCACTCCCAATTCCCTAACAAATATGGGAAGATGTGGCAATGGATTTCATTACTGGATGGCCTAACTCTAAGGGATATACAATGATCATGGTAGTGGTTGATAGGTTGACTAAATCTGGTCATTTTACACCCTTGAGAGCTAATTACAACGCTCCTCAAGTAGTTGAAGCTTTTGTACAAACAATGGTGAAGCTGCATAATATACCAAATTCCATTGTTTCGATATAGATAAGGTTTTTATTAGCACTTTTTGGTGACAGCTTTTTAAATTACAAGGCACCACATTGAAGATGAACTTAGCTTGTCACCCTCAAACTGACGACCAAAGTGAAGCCTTGAACCGTTGTTTGGAAATGTATGACACCTTTCAAAGCTGTTTTTGGTATAAAAAAAACCTCCTGTCATTATTCGAGTTGTTTATCCTCAAGAAGTTTCTGGTGATGTGTTAGAACAGTTAAAAGAGCGTGATTTTGTCTTGGACATTCTGAAATTTAGTTTAGAGAAGGCACATATCAAAATGAAGAAATTTGTTGATAGAAAATGCATTGAAATACAGTTTCAGGAAGGTGAGTTAGTATTTGTCAAGCTTTCACTATATCGACAACACTCAGTATAATGGAGGAGCAACTAGAAGCTATCACTGCGTTATTTTGGACCTTTTGAGATTGTAGAAAGAATTGGTTCAGTTGCATATAGGCTTAAACTTCCAAAAGAGGCCAAGATCCACCCTATGTTTCATGTGTCCTTTCTTAAGAATTGTGAAGGCTCACCAACAGGGGCTGATTATGTCTGATCAGTGGTTTGGTTGTGTGTAAGTTTTAATTATTAAACCTCAATAATCCGCAAGTGTATGGTTAATTAGAGTAGTACCAAAGGTGTCGATCCCATAAGGAGGGAGCTAATCTAATCCTCAAAACTAAGGCTAGAAACAAATAATAGAAATTCAAAATACAACGAAACTAAAATGAGAATTTAATTCAATAAATCAAAATAAGAATCAAACATGAAAATACTATTTAATAAGTGATTACAACACACCCAAGAATCAACCAAAAGAAATTAACAATTGAAAGAAATAGAATTTTACTTATCCTTAATGCTGACCTAACTGATTATGAATTATCGAATTGTTGGTTTTAGATTATCCTAGGGTTGATTACTCTCTCTCAAGTTATAACCATTAACCCTAAATCATAAACCCTAATCATATAATAGAGGTTGCAATCTCTTAATTTACAACCTATCCAAAACCCTAATTAGTTCTGAAGTTCTCTAATAAACAATCAGAAACCTATACAAGATCTCTCTTCACACAAATTACCGATCTGATTTAAATATGGTTTCTATTAAATCACCTAACTCTCGTTAGTCTAATTTAATCGTTTTCATTCAATTCACCCTCTTAGTTTATTATCGAATTATGCAATAGCAAAATCAAACTACAACAATATCCAATAAACACATAAACAATTAGATTCTCATTAATTCAAGAATAAAATTCCAAAGGTGAGTTTAGAACATCATCGACATTATAGACATATCATCAATTGTTTAATCCAATTCTATACAATGATAAAACTGAAAAGAACAATAAATACAATTTAAAATGGATAACAGGAGTTAGCGACATCGAGAAACCTCCTGATCTCGGAATTACTTCGAGTCAGCTTCTTCTCCTCTTCTCTCTTCCTTCTTCTCTTCTTCTATTTCTCGATGATTTCTCTCTAGGGTTTCTCAAGGTGGCTGATGCAAAAAATTTCCTTTTCTGCCTATTTTGTTGTTCTTTAAATATCCTCCTTTCTTTAAATATTCAAGCAAGCCATATCAGTATCTCGAATGATGAGATGCTATAAGAGGGCAGTGATGATAGGAGCGGGTAAGTCGGTTTTCTAGTCGGAGGGATGACAATACCAGGTAGTATTGTATGTGGTCTTGTATAGTGGTAATTCTTGTGTAATACATTGTTGTGCTTATACTCAGTTTAGGTAACATTAATTCTGTACGGGTCGGTTGTTTTAATCTTGGTATTTGTATGAGATTTGGTTTTGAGCTATCTCTAGCCATGTACATAATTTAATTCTTAATTTATAATATTACTGATTTATCAAAAAAAAACCTCTTATGTTCTAGGTAACCCTAGGGTTTTTTCAGGATCTGAAAGTTCCAAAAAATCCCTCCAAACATGACGTTCTTGAGTGTCTGCGCATCTTCCTGATACAGGCCACGACCATGGGCCATTCCTTGGGCTTCTGCCACGGGCCAACTCTGGTGATTTTGTGATGATCGTGGCATGGGCCAACTCTGGTGCTTCTATCACAATCATGGCCTAACATGCCACGATCGTGGGCTGTTGTTTTGGCCTGAATGTCTCCAAAACTCCTTTATTTTTCAATATTGACCCTAAACCACTGGCAAACACATCAAGGTACCTTAAAAACATAATATTTAAGCTCAAAGACTTGTACTAACCCATAAAATACTTAAAACATAAATAATTAACAAACTAACACAATTTTAACCTAAACACATACTAAATGATTGGATTAACAACTAAACACATATCAAACTATGCCCTAAAACACGACGCAATTTACACTTATCAATATCCCCACACTTAAATGTTTGCTTATCCTCAAGCAAATAAAACAACAAACCACCCAAAATCACAAAGCACACAATGCAATAATGAGACCATGGCTTCAACTTTATGAAATAAATTTAACTTTAATCACAATCATTCAAGTTATTCCAAATTATTATTATGCAAAATCCATGTCTAAGAGCTTTGGACTAAATATACATATTAATCAAAACTTAAATATTAAGTTATTCACCCTTTTCAATTGTACACACACATTAATAATTATTTGGTCATTCAAAATCTATAACTACTCCTAAGTACGTTTTCATGAAAAGTCAAGCTATTTACAAGTATGGTAGGTTTTTATTAAAAAATTTTTATTTACTTTTTGTGGACATAGACCTAGTCTTTTATATGGAGGCAAACATTGGTGATGAATGTCGATCTAGTTACTTGACTAAGTCATGTTTTTATTAAGCAACTTGGTTAGAACATCATCATAGCCTTTTTATGCTAAGGCACACATTTTTTTATGCGTGTCGATTCGGTTACTCGGCTAAATCACGTTCTCAACTATCTACTAGCTCTATTCATAACTTGAAGGCCATCAGAATAGTTACTTATTTAAAATTAGCAAACATTTTTTAATGCCTACCTTATTGTTTTAGCTACTCATTTTCATGAAAAAATACTAGCTAAGTTACTTAGTCGAGAGACCTAAAATTGTGAACGAATGTGACAACTTATAGGGTGATAAACTAACACTAAATCCTAATTAACTTGCATATTTTAGCCAAAAAACCCAAATTACTAACTTTGTGAGCTAATGAATCTTCACAACCTAATAGATTATGTTCAAAATTAGAACAATTTCATTCCATCTAAGCCATTGACAGATTCACACAATTCACAATATGCAACCTAAATAAACTATCATACAATATGCAAAATTCACACTCAAAGTAAAACACACAACCTTCTCCACACTTGAACAATACATTGTCCTCAATGTGACAAGGAGACAAATAACACACATGGGGAGAAGTAACATAAAATAGAATAAAACAAAAACAAAAATGAAGACTAAATTTAAAAGAAAAGGTTTAGAAACAAAGTCTCATGGTGATGGAGGCGGGTATGGTGTTGGAGGTGGCAATTGGATGCCTCGAGCCATGAAGTATCGATGAATATGAAGTATATCCCGGCTCTGATTTTGTTTTATGCGAGCCATCTTCTTCATCCTTCTAAAGTTCTCTGCAAATGTATTTGTAATTACCTTGGTGTTGGTAGAGATTGTATCGAGCACTGTATTTTATCTAGGTTCTTCTGTGTCTTCTTACTCTTCGGACTCCTCGCTAGTCGAGTCCTCTTCTGCCTGTTGAGGCAGTGCTATACTAGAACTCGCCTGACTAGCCCTAATCTTCATATGAGTCTTTTGGCTGATAACCCGAAGTTCCATGTTATGGGACTTTAGGATTTCAACACGCCACAAGTGATGGTGATTTAGAAAATCAAGGAGGTAGATGGTTTGGCCACTACCATCCATGCCATAATACTCAGTAATGATGGAAACCAAGTACCCCATGCCCAAATTGTTGCTCCTCTTACGTAGAGTCGCAACAATAACATTCAGCATGTGTGTGGAGGTTCACATTGGGATGCTGTGATCCATGCATCACAATAGAAAAAGTTCCTTTATTGAGCACTTGTTAGTTTCTGATTTGTCAAAAACCATTTGGCACATGAATTTATGTAATAACAAGTGCTTATAGGTTCGTATAATGTTGGGGTGGGCATTCTTAGCGTCGAATCACTTTAACCCCGTGAGCTCATTCCACTAGCGAGAAGCACGAAAATCATCGTGTTGATCGATAATGGAAGATTCGGGGAACCCGCAAATATCACACATGATTTCAATGTTTAGCTCATAAGTTCATCCCCACAACCTAAACCATATTTCTTTAGGGCTAGTAGGCTCAAAATAAAGGGAAGTGAAGAATTCGAGAGTGAGCTCCTAGTAGGCAAGATATTGGAAGTGTATAAACTTGGTCCACTGAATTCTTTCTGCTAGATTCTCTACTTTATCTTGCAATTCTAGCCTATCAAACGTATCAAAATCAAAATATTTCAGGATTACTATTTGTTTAACATTAAGGGATTGGAAACAAATACCTTTCTCCTTTGTGTAGATCGAGAAGGGTGCTTCGAAATTCGCGGCCCCGTTCCTTCTTCCTCAGCCCGAGACTTGATTTCGTCCCGATGATTGGTTGCACTTTGCTGATTGCTTAATGCGTCATATTAGATTGCAAGTAGGTGGAGGTTAGAATAAAGTGGAAATTTAGAATTTGGTTAGAGAGAAGTGAGAGTGTTTGGAGGTTCTAAACTTAGAGAGATAAAGTTAAAATGAAAGTGATTGAAAAAATGAAGTACGAAGTGAATATATAGGTAAAGGAAGGGTTAACATGGTAAAAATTTTAGCTGAAAATCGCGTGGACAATTTTACCCTACCATTGGCTACGATCGTGGCCTGCATTAATCCACCAATTTTCCATTTTTTCTTCTTTTATCCTTCTACACATTCCCAAGATCACTTCCTAACTCTTTTATAGCACTTTCACCTCTTTTTTTTGGCTTACTTCCTCGATCATCTAACTCATATTGAAGTCTTATACCTCCCCGACCTTATTTGAAAGGGAATAACCTAACTATGGAATTCAAACTATCTAACCGTCAAAGGAATTAACAATCTATGGGTTGCCTCCCATGCAACACTTTTTTTAACTTTGGTAGCTTGACGCTCTTATTTGGAAACTCAGCTTGGATCAATTATGAGCAGCTTGCTTCCATCTTTTTTATTCAACATCAAATTTGTAGCTTGTAAGTAAGCTACAAATTGCAAAATAATCAGAAAGAAAATATTGATAACATTATGAAAACCAACTAAACTCAGTAATGTCCTTTTTTCAAGTGAATTGTTAAGAAAAAAAGGAATAATAAAACTCCCTGAATCTTCTATGGAATCCAGCAGTTTGCTCGATAAGAGGTTGAGTTGTTATCTTCTTGGTTCTTCCTCATTCGCCCTCATCTCCTCTTCTTCTTTAGCTTCTTGAATAGATACTTCTATATCTTCTTCAAACTTGATGTTCGTTGTTAACTGTTCTTCATCCTTTCATTCCTTAAAAGATTTGAGCACATCATTTTTTCTGAATGTGTCACCCTCCTCTGGATTCTTTAATACATCATTCATGTTGAATGTCTCTTGGTCATCACTAATCCGAATGATGAGGTTCTCTTTATGGACACCGGCCTAAGTTTTTTTAATGTTCAAGCATGGTATACCAAGATCTAAGGAATAATAAGGACAGTTGTCCACGCGATTTTCAGCTAAAATTACCGATATAATTTAATTATGGTTTTTATTAAATCACCTAACTCTCGTTAGTCCAATTTAATCATTTTTCATTAGATTAACCCTCTCAGTTTATTATCAAATTATATAACAGCAGAATCAAACCATAACAATATACAATAAACACATAAACAATCAGATTCTCATTAATTCAAGAATAAAATTCCGAAGATGAGTTTAGAACATCCTTGATATTCTAGATTTATCATCAACTGTTCAATCCAATTTTATACAATAATAAAACTGAAAAGAGCAAGAAATACAATCTAAAATGGATTACGGGAGGCAGCCACGTCGAGAAACCACCTGATCGAAGAAGTACTTCGAGTCAGCTTCTTCTCCTCTTCTCTCTTCCTTCTTCTCTTCCTCTATCTCTTGATGATTTCTCTCAAGAGTTTCTCAAGGTGGCTGATGCAAAAAAGCTCCTTTTCTGCCTCTTTTGTTGTTTTTTTATATATCCTCTTGTGTTCTGCGTAACCTGAGGATTTTTTCAGGGTTCGAAAGGTCTAAAAAATCCCTCTAAACTTGACATTCTTGAGTGTCTACACGTTTTCCCAATGCAGGCCATAATCGTGGGCCATTCCCTAAGCTTCTGTCAGGATTGTGGCATGTGGGCCAACCTTGGTGCTTTTGTTATGATCGTGGCATAGGCTAACTCTGGTGCTTCTATCACGATTGTGCCCTGACATGCCATGATTATGGGTCATTGTTTCGGCCCGAATGCCTTCAAAACTCCTTTGTTCTCCAATGTTGACCCTGAAGCACTAGCAAATACACCAAAGTACCTTAAAAACATAATATTTAAGCTTAAAAACTTATACTAACCCATAAAACACTTAAAACATAAATAATTAACAAAATAACACAATTCTAACCTAAACAAGTACTAAATGATTGAATTAACAACTAAACACATATCAAACTATGCCCTAAAACATGATGCAATTTACACTTATCAATGTCTCCCCTAAAGATTCTCAAGTAGAGAATAGTTCAAGTATTTGGGAATGATGAACAACAATTTCTCATTCAATGGGACATGGATGTACCTCCAACCTAGGAATTGAATTCATACCTTCAAAAACATTACCCAATCTTTGACCCTGAGGATAAGGTCAATCTCAATGGGGAGGGTATTGTCAAGACCACTAATTAAGAGGCAGGCAAAATGGAGGATACACCTGCACAGGTAGTTATAAATGATGAGTTGGAAGAAAAGGATGAGGAAATATTCCCAAATGATGAGAATGGTACGAAAGGATAGGTGTCGGATGATCTGCATACCAAGGAATGTTAGGAGGTAGTGGTGAGATGTAGCACTCGTAACCGCAAGAAATCTTTGAAGGTTAGAGAGAATGAGGGTATATGAGCTGTGGGTGTATTGGGTTGAGGGTCGTGCGTATTGTGAGTTGATTTTCTCTCTGTATGTTCTTCTCTATTCCCTTTGTTCCTTCCTTTTTGAGTCTTTCTTCTCTATTTTCTTTAAGTATCTGTGACTCTGTAGGTGTGTTGCTAAGACTTTGAGGCTCAATATTATACATCAGTATATTTCAGTCTCTGATTAGTATGTCTCTAGAAAATATTCTCTGGTTGCTTGCAGGTGTTCGTGATATACTGGAATTGTTTTATTATTTTCAAAATAATGAACTTGGTTGCCTTACATAGAGAAAATAAAAAAAAAACTCAACAATTTTTAAATAAAGATTTTACCCAACAAATCTAGCGTATAAGATAAAATTAAAAACAAACTAAAGACCTATTCAAAAGGAATTTTAACAGTTATACAATTTTTAATTAAATTCCCAACGTTCCCCCTTAATTTAAAATTATAAAAAAAGAACTTTCATAGTCATGGAACATATCTCTCTACAATTCTTTTCTTTGGAGTACTTCTCTCCAATCTTCTCAATAGACCACTTCTCTTTATTCTTTAACATAAGCATTTATGTCATCACTTATCTCCATAGAACACTTCTCTCTATGATGCATCTTGGTGTACTTCTCACCAACTAGAAGAGAATGTCTTCTTATATGAGAATTGTTCCTTAGAAGTTGTTGAACAAGTCAAACATTAAGAATTGTGCTTTAGAAACGTGTCCAGTTGAAGGCCAAGTTTTAGAATAGTTGTTGCTATTTTTTAGTTAATTATTGTTGTCTTTGAGGAACCATATTGCATTGTGGGCCATGTTATTTTGCTTATTTTTACTTATCTTTTCCTTATTTCTCTCAAATTTTAGTTAAAGACTTTTGTATTTAAGCAAGCTCAACAGATGAAATTAAATATATGTTCTCTATCCATTTTATGTTCTTCTTTTTTATTTCCTTCAACCTATCATTTTTTTGTTCTTCTTTTTTATTTCCTTCAACCTATCAATTTTTTGTTCTTCTTTTTTAATTTCCTTCAACCTATCCATTCTCTATTCTTCTTTTTTATTTCCTTTAAAGTGGTATCAGAGCTCTCTTCTTGAGGGACTCGTGTAAATTTTTTTTCCGATGGATTCAAAACCTCCTTTCACTGCATTTGCACCACCTATGTTTAATATAGTGGGCTCTCATGTCTGGGCAGCTAGGATGGAGGCACATCTGGAGGCAAATGATCTTTGGGAAGCTGTTGAGGAGGACTATGAAGTTCTTCCCTTGGTTGCAAATCCAACCATGGCGCAGATCAAGAATCAAAAGGAGAAAAAAAAAGAAATTCTGAGGCTAAAGCTACATTATTTGCTACAGTCTCATAAAAAATCTTTATTAGAATTATGATAACAAAATCAACATTTGAGGTTTGGAATTTTTTGAAAAAAGAATTTGAAGGAGATCAATAAATAAAGGGAATGTAAGTTCTTAATTTGCTTAGAAAATTTAAACTTCAATAGATAAAGGATTCAGATATTGTCAAAGATTATTTTGACATATTACTCAGCATTGCCAACAAAGTAAGATTACTTGGCTCCGAATTTGTTGATTCTAAATTAGTTCATAAAATTCTTGTAACAGTCCCTAAAAGGTTTGAAGCAACCATTTCCTCGTTGGAAAACATTAAGGATATATCAAATATTAGTTTAGCATAATTATCGAAAGCCTTGCAGGCTCAAGAATAACGAAGGATTATGAGGTCTGAAGGTTTTATTAAAGGAGCATTATCAGTCAAATTGCAAACAAACTAAGGAGGAAATGGGAAAATGAAGAATAAGAAGGAAGCCTCGGGGTTAGATTCTGCTAACATAAGAAGAGGAAGAAAAAATGAGTATCCTCCTTGTAAACATTGTGTAATTAAGGGTTATCCACCCTTCAAATGCTGAAGAAGACTTGATGTCAAAAAATGGGGCATCGCCATAAAATATACAAGTAAAAGAATGAGACTCAAATCGAATTGCACCAGAAAAATGTTACCTAAATTGTAGACTAACAGGAGGAGGAGTAACTCTTTGTAGCAACTTGTTTTGCCACCAATAACTCTACTGACAAATGGTTTATAGACAGTGGCTGTACAAGCCATATGACCTTTGATCGCGAACTCTTCAAAGGCTGGATACATCAGTTATCTCCAAAGTCAAGATCACTAATGAGGAATACATTGTTGTTCAAGGGAAGGGAACTATCTCTCAAGTACAAAATTGATTAGAGATGTATTATTTGTGCCTAACATTAATCAAAATTTGTTAAGTATGGGACAGCTACTTGAAGAAGGCTTCAAAGTCATCTTTGAAGGCAATCAATGCTTGATCAAAGATGTAGCAGATAATGAAATATTTAAAGTTATCATAAAGAGCAAGAGCTTTTCTTTTGATCGATTACAGGAGAAGCAAGCTGCTTATTCCATAGTTGTTAGTATCATCGAAACCTGGCATAAAAGATTAGGCCATTTCCACCATGCTACAATATTGAATTTGCAGAGAAAAGAGCTTGATCAAGGGCTGCCTCAACTGGAATCAAAACTACAAGTTTGTAAGGCTTGTTAATATGGCAAGGAAGCATAACTTCCATTTCAGGAATCATCCTGGAGAGTAACAAAAAAGTTGTAACTCATCCATACTAATCTTACAAGACCTCAGAGAACTCCTTCACCTATGTGGAGTAAATATTAAATAATATTTAATGATAACTTCACTCGTATATGTTGGATTTATTTTCTCATATTTAAATCTGAAGTTGCTGGCATTTTCTGGAGATTCAAGCAATGGATTGAGAATCAAAGTGACCGTACCATTCAAATATTAAGATCTGATAATGGCAAGGAGTATACTTCAAATCAATCAATCAAATTTGTGAGGAAGCTAGCATTGAGCATCAACTAACAGCTCCATACACTCCACAACAAAATAGAGTAAGTGAAAGGAAGGAAAAAATCCATCAAGATGCATGATGCATGAGAAAGTTTTGCCTAAGGAGTACTGGGCAGAAGCAACAAACACAGCAGTGTTCTTGTTAAACAAGCTTCCTACAAAGGTTGTGAATGGGAAGACTCCTTTTAAGGCATGGTATGGGTTGAAACCAACATGAAAAATTTAAAAATATCTGATTGTTTGTGTTTTACTCACGTGCTATAGGTCAAAAGGGACAAACTTAATAAAAGGGATGAACCTGGCATTTTTATAGGCTACAACAATTCCTCCAAAGCTTATAGAATTTTTTAGCCTCAATTTGGAAAAATTCTAATTAGCAGAGATGTTGTGTTCAAGGAGGATGAAAAGTGGGACTGAATTTCAAAAAATGAAAGAGAACAAGCTCTAATCAATTTACAACGCAACAAAGATTATGTTAATGACCTACTTGTTAGAAGAACCACATCACTTGCAGATATCTATGCAAGATGCAACATAGCAATGATGGAACCAGTTGGAGTTTAAGAAGCGATGCAAGGAGAAAAGTGGCTTTCAGCCATGAAAGAGAAGCTGAGCATGATTGAGAAAAATCATACATGGCAGCTTGTTCAAAGGCCTTCAAATAGAAAGTTCATTGGAGTTAAATGGGTTTTTAGAACAAAACTAAATGATGATGGGTCAGTAAACAAATACAAAGCTAGGCTCGTTGTGAAGGGATATACACAGGTCTTTGGGGTGGATATTTTAGAGACTTTTGCTCTAGTAGGCAGGCTTGATACTATCACATTGCTTCTTGCAGTGGCAACTCAAAAGGGCTAGAAAGGATTCCAGTTAGATGTAAAATATGCTTTTTTTAAATGGCTTTTTGAAAGAAGAGATATTTGTAGAGCAACTTGATGGTTTTGTTATCCAAGGCAAAGAAGACAAAGTCTATTTGCTAAAGAAAGCTTTATATGGCCTTAAACAAGCTCCAAGAGCCTGGTATAACCAGATTAATGATTATTTGACAAGCTTAGGCTTCAATAAAAGCTTAAGTGAGGCAACTTTGTATGTAAGAAATGAAGACACTAACATTATCATTGTTTCTGTTTATGTCGATGACCTTTTAATCACAGGAAACAATCAAGAGCTCATTAATGAATTCAAGTCTGAAATGTTTAAGGAATGAGATGACAGATTTAGGATTGATGACCTATTTTTTGGGTCTGGAAGTAAGCCAACTGAGAAATGACATTTTCATCAATCAAAGAAAATATGCCAAGGAAATTTTGAAGAAATTTCATATGGAGATTGCAAGGCTATAGAAACTTATATGCAAGCAAAAGTGAAGTTTTGTAGGGATGATGGATCTACCAAAGTGGATGAGAATCTCTACAAAAATTCGATTGCTTATCTCATATACCTAACAGCTTTTAGGTCTGACATAGTGTAAACTGTAAGTCTTCTCTCTAGATTCATGCACTGTGCAAGTGAAGAACACATGTAGGCTACCAAAAGAATTCTCAGATATGTTAAAGGAACTGTTGATTATGGAATCAGGTATGCTAAAAGTGATCAATTTCATTGGTTGGGTTTTTTGACAGTGATAAGGTAAGATCAGTTGATGATATGAAGAGCACAACTGGATTTTGTTTTAGCCCTGGTTCGGGTGTGATTGATTGTTGCCCAAAGAAGTAAGAAACTATTGCTCAAAGTATTGTAGAAGTTGAATTTATAGCTATAACTGATGTAGCAAATCATGCCATCTATTTGAGGAAAATACTTTAAGATCTGAGTTTGAAGGTTGATGTAGTAAGAATCAACACAAATCTTTGTTGATAATCAGGTTGCCATTTCAATCTCTTTAAATTCAGTGTTTCATGGCAAGACAAAACATTTTAAGATTAAAATTTTCTGTCTTAGAGAGATTTTAAAAAAAAGAAGTTTCATTGATTTATTGCAGATCGAAAGATCAAATTGCTGATGTATTCACCAAAGCCTTATCTAAAATCAAATTTGAAGAACTGAAGAAAAATATGGGAGTCTGTAGCTTCAAAAGCAAGGAGGAATGTAAGAATCGTGCCTCAGAAGTTGTTGAAGAAGTCAAACGTTGAGAATTGTGCTTTAGAAACGTGTCCAGTTAAAGGCCAAGTCTTAGAATAGTTATTGCTATTTTTAGTTAATTATTGATGTCTTTAACCATACTGTGTTGTGGGTCTTGATATTTTGCTTATTTTTCCTTATCTTTTCCTTATTTCTCTCAAATTTCAGTTAAAGACTTTTGTATTTAAACAAGCTCGATAGATGAAATAAAATATAAGTTCTCTATCCATTCTTTGTTCTTCTTTTTTATTTCCTTCATCTTTAATCACTTACATTGTATTTGCTTATTCATCATTGTTAAACTTGCAATTCTTTTTCAAATGTCCAAATCATTTACACCCAAAGCATCTAGACTTCCCTTTATGCCAACAATCATTCTCTTCATCACCAAACTTCTCACAATGGTCATATTGAGGAATGTTTCCTTTCTTTTTTAATGACAAAACCTTTTGCTTGATAGGCTCCCTCCACCATCTTTTCACTTTCTTATTTTCTCATTGCCCTTCTTTACTCTTGAGCTTGTAAAGCATTAATCAGTTCTGACAATGTCATTTGGAGGATGTCCCTTGAGTCTTAAAGAGATAAAAATTTGGCCTCAAACATTTTAAGTAAACTTATCAAGACTTTCTCTACGATCCTGCTATCGGATAGCTCTTCTCCCACAAGTCTAATTTTATTTACCACCACTATGAGCTTATTTGAGAAATCTTGAATTGTCTCCTTTTCATTCATTTTAAGAATTTCAAAATCTCTTTTGAGATTTAAGACTTGCATTCGCCTTGTCACAACATTCCCTTAATATAGTTCCTTCAATATGTCCCATGCCTCCTTAGTTGTTTTACAAGCCATAATTATTGTGAAAATTGACTTACATATAATAGCATGTATTTGAGATAAAGCTTTTGGGGCTTTAGCTTCTTCATCTTCATAAGCTTTAATTTGATTGAGTGCCAGATTATTTACTTAAAGGAGGTACATGTCTTTCACCTTCTACCCACTGCCACAAACCAAGACCTCTCAAGTAAACTTTCATTTTGACAACCCATACTTGATAATTTTCACTGTTGAAAATTGGAGGTGAAAGAGATGATGTGTTGATGGAAGCCATGGAAAGGAAAAAAGCTTTGGTTAGATTTTCTCTTAATCACTCATGGGTTCCTAAAGATCTTTGAAGGCTCTGATATCATATAAGAGTTTTTTTTAAGTAGAAAAACATGTATAAGATAAAAGAACGCGTAACACTGGAGTTGTTTTATTGTATTTAGAGTAATGAAATTGGTTGCCTTATATAGGCAAAATGCAAAAAAGTCAAAACTGTTAAATAGAGATTTCAGCCAACAAATTTAGCTTATGAGATAAAATTAAAAATAAACTGAAGATTAAGGAAGTCAATGGGTTGGGCCACTTTATACATTTTTTCAAAAAGTAAAAAACGACTTCATTTTTGAAGTTACTGCTCGACCTCAGCCGATGGCCCGATCGGGCCAACCTAAGTCACGGGCGGGCCATGGGATAAAAACATCCGTACCAAAGACCTGTTCAAATGAAATTTTCACAGATATAGAATTTTGAATTAAATTCCCAGCACTGACCTTAATGGATAAGTAAAGCTCATATGCCCAAGCTCAATGTCGCCCTTTATGTCTTCTAATGTTTTCACTGACTCATCACTCGAGTCTACACTCAATACGTGATCTATGAATGAAAAGACAGAAGCAGTAGCGATCTTTGCATTGGAAGAATCAGGGGTTAAGGTGCTTGTGCGAGTCATTCCTACTGCTGTCGTTGTTAAGGAAAAAAAGGCCTGCAAATCAAAACATGTCTTAAGTATCACATAATCATTGGATGTTTTAGGCTTTCATCTTTAGGGAGATACTAGACAGGTGTGAAATATCTTATATGAAAAACATCCTGGAATCTTATAACCCCACTTTGAACTAGTTGAGCTCCAGCATAAAAGCTGGTTGTATAGAAACAATATAGATAGAAACAAGATACTCCAAATCCAAAGCCACTAATGACTCCCAGCCTCATTCCTGTCCTTAAGGGGCCTTCACATTTCCTTTCATATAATTGCATTGCCTTCTCCTCAGTGTAAAACGAAGCAACTGTTCTTATACTCCTAACTGCATCACTAGCAACTTGGCTTGCTTCCTCATACATTACCTGCCACCACTTACATTAGTTCACTTGTATAATAATCATCGAACAACATTGCAAATTTCCAAAAATCTGAAAAGCAAGTTTATTTCCTACGAACATCGATCCATAATAGAAATAGATTATATTATCTTAAGTTCACAGGTTTACAAATTTTAATTGTGATAGAATTAAAGGCTGGCCAGTTAGCTATATTGCAAAGCTTCACGTCGGCACTGAATCCTTGCATGAACTTTAATTGCATAATTCCATTGATGCCTACTAATGAAATTAAAACAAGGATGATTAGTGTTAGCTCCTATGTTGCTGTAAAGGCAATAACCAAATCTACAACCATTTAGCTAAGTTTTGAACGATTTCAGCAAGTGCATCTCCTACAAGACCATAGACTTTTACGGCATCAACTGAAAGCCTAAAACCAATTATACTATTAAGATACATAGTATGTATCTTATTATTAATTTTGACATTATTTGGTATTTGGATTTGATTAGTTTCAAATCATAGTTGAGATGGGATTTGATAATGGTTATCTTCTGTTTAATTTTATTATGGTAGCAAAGTTATCGTGGGATTTATGTGTCATTTTTGGTGTGAATAAAATAAACGACAATTTCTGGAAGCTAAAATCTTACAGACTGTCTTGGATAAGATTGGTAGCTAATTGAATGGAGAAAGAAATCTATCTGGTGAAAACTCCTTATGTATTACGTGAAAATATAGCTGAATGGGTCTTCAACGAAAACACTTCTTCTTGGCCTTGTGTTATTGACGTTTTAGTGGTTGTAGCATGTTTTTATTTTTGTCCTTGCGTGAATCAGCTGGGCAATTTTAATTTACACTTCAACTTCATTCAAGTTACATTGGTTGGTTGAGTCTTTGGTCGTGGGTCTTCCTTGTGCATTTGTCGTTGATGTTTTTTTGGCTACTGTGTATGTCTTCTTCTGTAACTGGTTTTGGGCTGGTGTGTAGTTGATGTGCTTCACAACTGGGTCTTCTTTTTTTTTGCATTGTTGATGGATTTTCTACTGAGAGCTCTTAGATATGTGGTTGTTAGTTGGATTGGAGCACAACACTACTGATTTTACGTTTATAGTTAATCCATCCTATGCTGGTTTTTCTGTCAAAGATCACGTCTATGTGGACCAAAGGTTATCGTGAGTAATCCAGAGATTGTACGTACGTGACTCCTGCGTTTTTCTATTTTTGTTGGCCGCATAATTTTTGGGAATTCCAACTGTGAGTCTTTAACTTTGTGATTGTTAAGTGGATGGAAGGACTGATGTGTTGATTTTATGTTGATGAGAATTCCATCTTGGTGACTTTTATTAATTGATTGGTTATGGGTGATTCACGATTGGTTGTTTTGTGGATTGCATTTATCTTCTACTAAAGGTTGGCTATTGGCTACACTATTGATATGGTTACTGCTCTGTGAGTTGGTATTGGAATTTGTGTGAATCAGCCTATAGTGTGTGATGACAACTTTCAGATTTATTTTAGTAGAGCTGAACCTGTAGGGAAGTTGTTCTTATTTTCTATCTCAAGAATATTCTATTTTGTTCTTAGTTATTTAATCACTTGAGTTATTCGTTTATTGTTCTTTATTAAAAGATTGTTGAGAAAAATTCTCTATTAAGGTTAGCACGAGTAGATCGTATTATTGGGTGTGAAATACGTTCACAAGTTATTAGGACGAGGGATAATGTCAAAGGTTGAGTGGTGTCAGGAAAGCCTTATATAAAACTATTGTTGTTAGTGAAAGTATTAAGTTGGGTGAGAGCCCCGTAAACGTAGGCAAGATGTGTTGAACTACGTTAACAAATTTTTGGTGTTGATTTGTCATTTTGTGTTTAATTGTTTTTTGTTTTTGCTCGTGTTAGAAACGACTGCAAAAAAATTTGAAAGTTTACAAAACCATTATAGCCTACGATTTTTCAATTGGTATTAGAGCGGGTCACCGAATTAGAATTTGGTACATCAAGTTGGTGCAAATCTGTGATTCACAATTATGGCTATAAGAGAAGGGGCTTCAATCATCAGGCCACTGTTGTTAAATGGTTCAAATTATCCTATGTAGAAATCACGTATGAGAGTATTCATTCAGGCACAAGGAACAAAAGAATGGAACTCAGTTTTAAATGGCTGGATGCAGCATATGACAACTGATAAAAATAGAGAAGTAGTGCTTAAAGATGCATCTGAGTGGATAAGGGCTGAAGAAGAGAGAGCGCTTGGAAATTCTCAAGCCCTGGAAGTCATCTTTAGTGTAGTTTGTTAGATATATGTTGAATATATCTATTTATTTTAGTTTGGCATATTTTTATAAATTGGCATATTTCATATTGTCTTGGATTCAAAAACCTAGTTGGATAATGCTTTAGATATAATAGAATTCTATCTTGAATAGTTGTGTATTTATTGAAAGATATTGTAGAAAATTCCATTTTAAATCAAATTGAATTACGTGTATGAAGAAAAAAAAGGGCATAGTTGGAAAGCTTTTGTAATGATTGAAGTTATTGTTCTGTGTAAATAAAAAGTGGCTGAAGGGTTAAGGGCACAATGGTAAGTTTCATTGTGAATTAATTCACTTTTCTAGAAACACACAAGAAGGTTTTTGGTGTGGAATATAGACCTCCAGCTGGCTAATGATTTGGTGTGCACAGTGTGTATGTTGTTGCCTTGGGTGAAGAAAAGTTAAGCAACTAAATTTATCTTACAAGGTGGAGTGCGTAAGATGTTGAAGAATTGATTGACATGCTGTGATTGGAGTTGTGGTGTGCGTGAGTTTCTGTAGTGCGTGTTTTTGTTGCTGTTCTGTTTTGGTATTCATTTTGATAGTCATGTATGTCTCCATCTTAATAAAAAGGTGAATAAGGTGGTTTGTGTGAATTAGGTGGTCTGCGTAATGGTGAATTGATTTTGAGGGTGTGAAGATTACGTGAGTGAGTGGGTTGAATGGTAGTGTGTGAAATTTGCAGTTGACGTTAACAGTGTAGTATGCGTGTTTTGGATTTTTGAAATACGGCTGAAGAAGTTTCCGTAAGTTGATGTTGGATTTTGCAAAAATTAGTCCATATTTTACTGCGACAACTTTCATATTTATTTCAGTGGGGCTGGACTTTTAGGGAAGTTGTTCTTCTCTTTTTTATCTCAAGTTTATTGTTGTTCTTTTCTTCGTAGATTAATCACTTGAGTTATTTTTATTAATTGTCTTTCATTAAGAGCAGTAGAGAAAAATCCTCTGACGAGGTTAACTCGAGTCGGTCGTGTTATTAGGTGTGAAAATCTTTCACGGGAAGTGAGGTTGAGAGATAGTGTCAAGGGTTGAGTGGTGTCGGTTCAGTAAAGCCTTGGGTAAATCTATTGTACTTCTGTGAAAGAACTAATCTGGGTGAGGACCTGCAGATGTAGGCAAGGAGTGCCGAACTGCGTTACCAAATTTTTGATGTCATCAGCTATTTTTCTTTTGATTGATTTTTGCTTTTATTTATGCCAGAGACGATCACGTAAAGTCGGACAGTTTGTGAAACTATTAACCTATATGGTTTTTCAATTGGTATCAGAGTGGGTCACTGTTTCAAAACTTGGTAGCAAGTTGGTGCAGATCCTAGTTTCGTGAACATGGCTATAAGAGAAGGAGCATTAATTATCAGGCCATCGTTATTGGACAGTTCCAATTATCCTGCATGGAAATCACGGATGAAGGTCTTTATTCAAGCACAGGGAATAAGAGCATGGAACTCGGTGTTATAAGGTTGGACACATTTGATGATTACTAACGGTAAGGGAGAGATAGTTCTAAAAAATCTATCTAAATGGACAAGAGCTGAAGAAGAGAGGGCACTTGGAAACTCACAAGCAATGCATGCGATTTTTAGTACTGTTGATGAAGGACGTTTCTCAATGATATTAGCTAGTGAATCCGCTAAAGAAGTGTAGGATGCTTTGCAGACTACTCATGAAGGGTCTAAATCTGTAATAGTGTCAGAATTACAGATGTTAGCTGTGAGGTTTGAAGAACTGAAGATGGATGAAAATGAGATTATTAGGGACTTTCATGAAAGATTGCGAGATATAGCAAATCAAGAATATTAATTCAGAAAGAAATATTCCGATCTGAAACTAATCAAGAAGACATTAAGATCACTGCTTCCGAGATTTATTCCGAAAATTGTAGCAATAGAGGAGGGCCATGAAATTAATGAACTATCATTAGAGAAGGTAATTGGAATTCTTACAAATTTCGAAATGAATCTATTAAAGGATAAGCAAGAAAGAAGCAATGGATTGGCACTACAGGTTGAAACTGGAAAATGTGTGAATGATACAGAAGACGAATCTGATGAGAATGAAGATATGGAGCTATTAATATGAGAGTTCAGTAAGTGGTTGAAAAGAATGAAAAAGGACAGACCTGAATTCAGACAACATGGTGGGAGTTCATCGAGTATCAACTTAAAGCAACAAGCCAAAGCTCAAAAGCATGAAAGGAAGGTGAAGAGAATCCAATGGCATGAGTATCAAGGCTTCGAGCACGTTTAAGCTGAATGTCCTAACACTTTGAAGAAGAGAAAAGGGAAATCCTATAGAAGCACTTGGAGTGAGAATGAATCCGGAAGTGAGTATGGTAGTGAAGAAGAAATCGCTAATGGTGCTGTATTAGTTGCTTTACATAGCAAAAGTCTAGTTACTTGCTTAACAGTAACTAAGAAGGAAGTAACTGAAGACGTAAAAGGGGGAAAAACAAAAATTTTTTGGAAAAACGCAAACAAGTCAACTCAAGACCTAATATCAAATTATGATAGTGATGAAAGTGGCCTAGATAATAGAAAGGAGAATATTTATGAGGCTTACAAAGCTATGTATGAAAATTGGGTGAATACGTGTAGAAAAAATGAAAGATTGAAAGAAGAAAATCTCTCCATGAAGAACATTATCCAAGGGTTAGAAAAGAATTTGAAGTTGGCATTAGATGAGCTTGGTGAAGCTAGAATGAGATTAGTAAGTACCAAAAAGGGATTGAGAATGTTGAATGGAGGCACAGAAAAACTAGAAAAGTTAATGGAAATAGGTAAGGTTAAAGGGGATCTTTAAGGCATTGGCTATAAGGGTGAGTTCTCCAAGGAAGTTGTTCTTAATTTCTATCTTAAGAGTATTATGTTTTGTTCTTAGTTATTTAATCACTTAAGTTATTCGTTTATTGTTATTTCATTAAAAGATTGTTGAGAAAAATCCTCTATTGAGGTTAGCACAAGTTGGTCGTGTTATTGAGTGTGAAATACTTTAACGGTTTGTGAGGACGAGGGATGGTGTCAAGGATTGAGTAGTGTCGGCTCAATAAAGCCTTGTATAAAAGTATTGTCGTTAGTGAAAGTATTAAACTAGGTGAGGCCCCCGCAGACATAGGCAAGATGTGCCGAACTTCATTAACAAATTTCTAGTGTTGATTTGTCATTTGTCATTTTGCGTCTAATTGTTTTTTGTTCTTGCCTGTGTTAGAAACGATTACGAAAAAAATCTGAAAGTTTGTGAAACCATTACAACCTACGGTTTTTCATATACCATTAGAGTTTTCAGGCTCATCAAACCATCTTATCTCTATGTCAACCACATTTTCAAAGCACAATGATCTGATGCGTTGGATTAGGTTGCAACCAGTCGCTACAAACAGATATGTTCTCACTGGAGACAGCTAGCATAAATGATATAATGCCTAGTGTCATAAACATTAGCGCCCAGAAACTTGTATCTTTTCTTAGCTCGTGAGGAGGCTCATAAAATGAACTTATCACTATAGAAATTGTTATGCCAAAGAGTGGCATTATTGTACCATTGAAACATGCTATGATAGTGTCAGTACATGAACTGGTAGTTCTGGCTTATTTAAACAAGCGAAGCGTCTAATTAGCACCTCTTTAGCTTCTTTACTCTGTGGAGTACTTTCTGATTCTTAAGCGAAGTTTTCAGGGGCATCAAAGCCTGTAGGTAAACCACATGCAAATTGGAAGGAGCTTTGGCTGCTAGATCTTAATGATCTGCTCTAGCTACTAATAGAACGTGTAAACGACCTTCTTAAGTTTGATAGTCTCAATGATTTTTGGTGAGTTTCTAGACGTGAGGCTTGTACTGTCTCTTTATTTACTTCTTTTAGATGTATAAGCTGAGTATGCTCCATTTGGATCTTCAAGCAGTTCTAAATGTGAGCCTGTTCAATCGTAAAACAATATTAGCGGATAATTTTGCTACTGTATAATCATATAGATACTTCAAACCTTTTATATTTTAATTACTATTGTATAGTCATAATTATGTAGGATTCCTCTTTTGATCAGGATGAAGATGATGATTTGGAGGAACTATTACAAGGATGGTAAGGCTTATCTAGCATTTGTACTGTCATAATGTAAAGCAATAGTTAAGGAAATTGCCTTTTTCAACTATCTTTCCTCTATGAATGATGAACGGCAATTTAATTATCATTCCTAGCAGTAGTCAAGTGATGAGCAACTATAATTGTAGTTCTGTCCACCATTACCCTGTCTAATGCTTCCTGAACTATGTTATCAGATTCTGCATCCAGTGCGCTCATAGATTCATCTAAAAGCAGAATTCAAGGGTCTTTTAATATCATTAGGCTATTGCTATTCTCTGCTTCTATCCACCAGAAAGCTGAGTTCTATGCTCGCCAACCATGGTGTCAAGGCCTTGAAAACATACAAAACTGTCATGAAAGATCTTTAAAATAATCATAAAGTTAAATTTATCGTGATAATTAGATGGAAAGAAACTTGAGGAAGTTTATCAACAAATTTATCAGCACCAACCAATAATGCTACCTTTCTTATCTCTTCATTAGTTGCACCCTCTTTGCCATATGCAATATTGTCCCTAAGACTGGCCGTAAACAATACGGGTTTTTGGCTGACAAGTCCAATTTTACCTCTAAGCCACTTAAGTTGCAAGTCTCTGACGTTAGTGCCATCAATTAACACTTCACCAGCTAGTGGATCGTAAAATCTTTCTATTAGACTGATCATTGTTGATTTTCTGATTCCACTACGCCCAACCAAAGCTGCAGTTGTGCCACCCGGGTTGAAAAGTGAAAATCCATAAAATATTTTTTTTGAAAAGTTGAAAATTTATATAATTATAGTTAAAATTGTAGCTACACTACAATGAGTTCAAGGTATTAGGCCTACTATCATATTACAATATGACCAAAAACTCTCTAAATAAGACAACTTAACGATCTTAGCTAGGGAAACCCCCCAAGTATTTGGGGTTTTGCTTTCTCTTCTTTGTTGATATTCTTTTGCAGTTTTGGAATGCACACAAAAATCTCTTGGGATGTCTGGAATTTGGGTTGCAACTAATAAAGAATCGCAGTCCTCTGCTTGTTCTTCACTCTAAGAGATGATATCCTCTATGCCCAGATTTACCACACATTCATCGCTGGATTTTTCCATTGTTGTTTGTGGTGCATATTCTGTCCATTGTTGTTTGTTGTGCATATTCTGTCCTAACCGTAGGGGGCTTAGTAACTACATTCTCAATTTTTCCAACATTTGCTGATGGAGTCAGCATGTTAGTCCAATCCATTTGACAATGTTCCAAATACTGGAAAGTGAAGTTTTATGCTCCGTTGTCCAAACTCTTCACATTATTTGCATTAATATCAGTAGGAGTAATTTGCCTTGTCAAATTCAATAAACCTTTAGTCTTTTTTGTTTTTTGTTTCTTCAAAATTTAAATCCCCACTATTAGTGACCAGTTGAGTATTATACTTAGTTGATACAGATTGCTTCTGGACTATAGAAACTACCCTAGTGGTTACTGTCTCATCAGTCTTTGTTGACTGAGTTTGTAGTTCAGCGATAGAGGGAGGATCTCGAACTTCCTCTCTTGTTTCATTGGCAATAATTGAAGTCGACCCAATTAATTTCTCTTGCCAACCAGTACTAAAAACTCTACCTATAGGTTGTCATTTTTTGTTAGCAGAGTTTTGCTTCCATGAATAAGAGAAGTGAATATCGACACGTATTTTTTCTCCCGTCTCACTAAATCGATGCACAGGAAGGCTGTCGGGTAAAAATGCATTCTTCTACACTTCAATACAAAGTTTTGCATATCCAATTCTCTCCATTTTGGTTGTTTGAGAGTCTATACACATAAGTTTCCCCAAGGAACTGACTAAGAAACTTATCCCCTCCACTGTCCAAAATTCCATTGGTAAATCATGAAATTGAACCCACAATGGCAGAAGCTCAATCCTACTTCTATCAAGTACCATACCTAGCCTCCATTGTTGTAGAAAGAGTGGCTGGCCTCTAATATGCCACCGGCCTTGTTCTACATTCTCTTTAAGAAATGTTTCATTAGCAAATTTGAAGAGAATGTACCATCTTCACGTAACATCACATTCTGCAAGCCTTTGTTTCCCTATTGAGTTCTCGCCCATGCATTTACAGCTAGAAAAGCAGGTTGCTTAGTCCAAAAAAATCCTATGAGAGCAGTGGACCAAGCCCGGACGCGGGCAGCTAATAGCTCAAGAGGTAGAGATACAACCCCATCTTTAAATACATTTTGATAATGCTTCAGGAGACCTTTGTAATGATGGGAAGGAAATTTGCTACCCCAATTTCTAGTTGGTTTTGGAGTATTAAAGGGAGTTGTTGAGACAACAGCCCCCACGGTGGCGTTGTCAACTGTAAGTGTGCTTAGGGTTTCCCTTGAAAAAGAAGGGAAATCTATTTTGGAGAGTGAGAAATCACCCTTGTCCATCGCCTCATAAATGGCCAACGAAGGGCCTTCCATCGAGGCGGAAGCATCCACGATGCTGAACAGGGGAGGGCAGGGACCAGAGAGGAGTTGCTCCTCTCACTGTGCCTGCTGTCGCGCCTCCCTTCAGATCTGAGTGGCGGTCCTACTGTCGTGCCTCCCTTTAGATCTGGGTCACGGTCCTACTGTCGTGCCTCTCCCGCTTGGGATAGGGGAGGGCAGAGGCCAAAGAGGGGTCACTTTTCTTGTCGTGCTCGCTATCGCGCCTCGCTTCAGATCTAGGTCACGCTCCCACTATCGTGACTCCCCCGCTTGGGTCTCATCGCTCCCGTTGTTGCCTCTCCCTTCAGATCTGTGTCTCCCATAGAGAAAATGTTGCTCATAAAAGGCAAATCCATAAAATATTTGCTCATCAGGTCTGGCAGGATAATAGCTAAAATAAACATCCTTCAACTATATATCTCCACATATGATGTCCAATGTTTTTCCACTTGTTTCATAAGCATCTATCTTTGGCTTTCTGTTTATGATCTCAAGCATCTTATATGTTGCAGCTCGATCTGTACCGAATGCACTCATACAGGGTGCTGTCTCTCTTAAGGACCTGCCAATTAATGTTTCAAGTGCAAGAAATAATCAAATGTAGAATTATGAAAGAAGATCGGTATCATAGGAGGATGTTATAAGTATGTGTTTCATTCAGGAAAGTCTGTGAATAGGATAGGGATGAACTCTTTTTTCTTTGCAAATTCTTGAAAGCAGTCTGGAGGAGGATATTGCACATGATACCTAGTAACGACTATACTGATATCTATGAACAATCTTTGAGTTGTGCTATTAGAAATTAAAAGAAAGGTACGACTAATGCAATTCTCTAGAAATTTGCATTCGCCATTGCCATTTACTCCCTTTGGAAGGAGCGAAACTCTTGTAGATTTACCAAACTTGAAGAAAGGAAATACCAGTTAGCTGACAGGATCATTAACTAGATTAGATTAGCTTTAATTTCCAAAAATCTACAGTTTAATTTCTCTTTTGACATAAAACGTAGATGGAATCTTTAATGCGGATTATCATATTGTTATAATTAGTTAATTTTCTTAATTTATTTTACTTGTATGTAGAATATTTGACTTGAACTCATTGTAATTTTGTGTTAGTTTTGTCTATAGATAACATTATATTCATTTTATAAAAAAAACTATGGTCGTCAAGTAAACAAGGAGATTGTTATATTCAATTTCTTATTAGAACATACAAAAATGGACCTATGGAGATAGTAAGTTTCAAATGTAATGTTTTCTTTCTAAAGATTCACATAGAAATCCATTATCTCTACCTCTACTCCCTTGTTAGCATCATTTAACACTAGAACTTAGTAGGCCAAATAGTGGTTTAAGTACTAAGAACCAAAAGTAAAAATACAAAGAGCACGGTTTGCTTACTATTAGACACTACTTTGTTTACATAGTTGCGTTGACAAAGTTGAATTTTAATTGGTCTTGCAAATGAAACTGTTCCTTGGAAATGCACATTGGGAACTTGAAATCCTACTGTTTCTTCCATTTTCATTTAGATAAAGGCTATTTCTTTCCCTGTAACCAAGTAAAGAAATACTGACACATATACTTATCCATACTGCCATAAAAGTTTAAAGAACTAAATTCTTTCTGCACTTATTTTAATCAAAATTATTTAAAATTTTTGTTATATTGAAAATATGAAAAAAGATATTTTAAATTATTTTAGCAAAATTACAATTAAAATTAAATTAGAAATATTATACATAATACAATGCTACAAATTATTTCTTAAGTAATTTGGAATAATAAAAACATATTTAAAAATGTTGGAAAATATTCAAAGTTGTTTAAAATGTGGTCTTATTTTTTTAAGTTATCCAAGTTTATTTAGATTGCTTCCTTTATCTTAGGTATTTAAACTTTTAAACTTTTGATTTGTTTGGTTAATCTTGATATTAGGTAAGTTTGTTATTTAGTTGCCTATATATTTACGCCTTCATCGTTAATATAAACGATACCCATCAATAAATTGCTTCTTGCATTACCTCTTTTCTATTCTATTTTTGTTTAGTTAATTTCTAGTTCTAAAACCTAACATGGTATTAGAGCTCCTTATGATCTTAAGGGGCCTGTGAGTGTTTGAGAGTTAGTAGTGACATGACGTCCAATAATACATCAACTCTTTCACCTCCAATTTTTAGTGGTGAGAATTATTAAGTTTGGGCAATCAAAATGAGAGCTTACTTGAGAGATATTAGCTTGTGGTAGTGGGTTGAAAGTGAAAAGCACATACCACCTCTAAGAAATAACCCAATACTTAATCAAATTAGGGTTCATGAAGATGAAGAAGTCAAAGCTCCAAGAGCCTTATCTTAAATTCATGTTGTTGTCTCTTAATTAATTTTCCCAAGAATTATGGGTTATAAAACAACCAAGGAAGCTTGGAACACACTGAAAGAACTCTATCATGGCAATGATAGAACAAGAAGAATGCAAGTGTTAAATATCAAAAGAGATTTTGAGATTCTATGGATTGAAGAAAAGGAGACTTTATAAGAGTTTTTTGACAAGCTAATGATTGTGGTAAATAAAATTAGATTAATGGGAGAAGAGCTGCTTGATAGCAGGATCGTAGAGAAAGTGCTTGTAAGCTTGTCCAAAATATTTGAGGAAAAAATTTCATCTTTAGAGGATTCAAGAGATATCAATCAAATTGCTTTTCTTGAATTAATCAATGCCCTGCATGCTCAGGAGCAAAGAAAAATGTTGAGAAAAGAAGGAACTCAAGAGGTAGTTGAGGGAGATTATCTAGCAAATGCCTCATCTTAAAAAGAAAAAGTCAATCTCAATATGGTATTTGTAAGAAGTCTGGTCATGATGAAGACAATTGTTGGCACAAGGGAAAGCCTCAGTATTTTAAATGCAAAAAGTTCGGGCATATATGAAGGAATTGTAAAAATAAGATTGAAGAAAGTGTCAATTTGGTACATGTTGAAGGAGAAGAAAATTTGTTTTAATATTGGTGTGAAGTGCTTCAAGAAGCAGCTTTTGGAGATAAGTGATCCAACCATTGAAGGGTGATAGGAAGTACATCATCAGGTTCAAGAATTCTTACAACTTTGAAACAAGAGGGAATATTGGAGAATGATTCAAACTTGTTTAAAATGTGGTCCCAATTTTTTCTGAGTTATCCAAATTTCTTTAGATTGTTTCATTTATCTATAGTATTTAAACTTTAAACTTTTGATACTTTGGTCAATTTTTACCGAGGTATGAGCTAAGTTTATTATTTTATTGCCTATATATTTAAGCCTTCAACGTCAATATAGATCTAGAGAACAAACAGTATTAGAACCACTATTTTGAATTCTATACCGTATCGACCAGTATCGGCCGAAATGTACTATACCTTTCGAAAAACGATACAAAATTATGTTTAAAAATACAAGTCGATACTGGCCAATTTCGCTTAGTATTAGCTGGTATCGGCTGGTATTTAAAATATCAGCCAATATCGTAAATTTTAAAAAATAAAAGGACCTTTTTGTAAAATTTTTAAAAATTTTCAAAACATTTCCCACCCACGTCCCCCTCGCACCCCTCCCTCCCTCCCTTTTGAAACATTTTTTTAATTAACTATTTATTTCAATTTTTATTGTGATTTTAAAATTTTTATTTTAAAATAAAATAAATATTTTATTACTCACAATCATTTATACATTAAATGAAACTTT
>JAOQMS010000009.1:22923906-22943842 GCA_027563885.1 Erythroxylum longipes | reverse complement strand
CATTCTCGCGGGGCATGGATTCGGGTATCACCATCGATATCGGGTTCGGATCCAGCGGGAGTGGGGTGTTACATTTAATCTATGCGAAATCCTATAATCTTAATTTGTAATTATTTTCTAACCAAAATTTCTGCACTCTCCAAGAGATAAATGTTAACCATTTATCTTTTACATATTATATAACTCGTGGTGTGTAGCAAGTATATGTTGTGGTCTCATTATAAAATGATTTATATGGTCTTAGGGCAATAATAATACAAGTCCACCAAAAGGCTTGGTGCAGTTTGTAAGGATAGAAGTTTTAATTTTTCTTACTAACAAAGATTTTATGATTCCTTTTTCCTCTAGCTTCTCACTTTTTAAATTACCTTTCTACCCTCTTTCTTTTCCTTTTTGGGAAAAATAGTTCCCACGCCTGGATTGGAGGTCCTCTGTACACTTGTCAGACTTAGGGTGACTGAGGCTCCAACCTTACTAGAGAGTCTTTCTCAGGCCTTCCATGTAACTATGGAATAGGGAGAATCCTCTCTTTCTAAAGATGACTTCACTGCACTTTCCAAACAATTAATTCTGGGGTACATCGGTTGGTAAGAATGGAGGAAAAACTGATAATTCTGGGCAAAATCTGGAAGACTCTTGGCGAGTGGGTGCTTAGAGAAACAAGCTTTAGACCCAACATAACAATGGTGCTCTCAGATTTTACCAAAACGTCCTTAAGCATGGTGTTTTATCTCCTCTCATTGAACTATTGAAAACAGGTGCTAAAGCATGGTCCTCAATCTTAATTGGCTTTTTTTGGACCAAACATCCTGCCTTCCCTATTGTAAATGCATGGATGAAGTCTAGATGAGGTAAGAATGGGCTTGAAAAAGTTATGCTGAGAGAGGATGCTAAGATATTGTTCAAGTTTTCTGGCGAATCTAACCTTAATGAAATCGTTGAGTAGGGGCTTGGCATTTTGGGGACCAACCTCATTTTATTCAAAAGTGGAGATTGGGAATGGAACTGGATAGAGGTAAGATTGATGTTATCTTTATGTGGATCAATTTTTATAACTTGTCAATGGAATTTTGGACTATTAAGGGAACAAACTTCTTGGTATGCTCCTTGGGGAAACCAATGTGTATAGACTCCCAAACAGCTCAATAGAGAGGATCTGCTACGTAAAATTATGTATTGAAATACCGAAGAATACAACTTTGTTTAATAGTTTACCTATCCTACAGCTAGGTGGATCTGGTGATTTGGAGAGTGCTAAAATACTAATCAACTACCCCTGGAAGCCTAGCAATTCTGCTAAAAAATGGGTTTTTACTGGCAAAGTTTTTAAATCAGGGCATGATGAATTACTGATATCTACAAATACCAGTTCTCTCATGGAACATGATAGTGTTGGAGTACCTAAATTAAGTGAAGAGGGGGCTATCCACATTACTGATATTGACAATTTATTGGTTCCAATAAAATAATTGGACCAGACAGTAGCTAATAAAACTAGCAGTGAGAAATTGGTTTGCTTGAGAAATGTTAAAATTAACTCCCAGACTATAGAATCTTGTAAGTTAGCCAGTAATAAGTTGGAAACTGTATTTAATGGGTTTGCTATAACTGAGAATGCTATAGGTGATAACTCTCCGGTTTAACTAGAGAGATTAGTCCAGAAAAAAATTGAAAATTCTAGAGCTAAGAATATCTATGCTTGGGTAATTTTGAAACTTATTCTCAAATTTTCGAGCCTTCTCAGACAATTAGGAATCATCTGGCAAAAACAACAGATTGCATTGATGTGAACACTTAGTCATTTGAATATGTTGTACAAGACATTTTTGGGTCTAGATGTTAGGAGAATGCTGAAGCTAATAGTTGTTCCTTGATATTTGATGCTACAATCCTAGACGTACCTGATGACTTTGAAGTGTAGTCCAAGACCTTTAAAAGAAAATGTGCTAGGAAGAGAAAACAAAATCCCAAGTATCAAGAGGCTTCCCTATACATGGCAGCCCTAGTGTGGAACACTAAGGGGTTAATTGACTCTCTTAAAAAATCACTGGTGAAAGAGATGGTAAAGGATAAGAAGCCTTGTTTAATAGGTCTTCTCAAAACTAAAATAAAAGATCCCCTCTCCCTCCTTGGTTCTAAGTTTTTAGGTATAAATTGGAAGATCATCTCTAACTAAAATTTGCATTATAATGGCAGAATTATCTGTCTATACAACACGAAAATGATTGGTGTTTAGGCTATGGAAAATACAAATCAGTTTATTCATCTCCAATGCCAGCTACGAGGTTTGAGATTTGTCTTTGAGCTATCACTTATACATGCTTCTAATTTTGGCTTTCAAAGAAATAAACTATGGATGGATTTAGAAAATGTTTAACTCAAAATTTCTAACCCCTCGCTTATTGTAGGAGATTATAATTGTTCTTTTAATTCGATTGAAATTGTGGGAGGAAGGCAGTTTAATCTTGGACTGACCAAAAAACTGTCTAATTTTTTAACAAGGATGGACTTGGTGGATTTTAAATGTATAGGAAGACTGCTTACCTAGACTAATAATCAGCATGGTAACTTGCTTATAAGGAAGAAGTTGGATTGATCTCTAGTTAATTCACTTTGGCCGACACAGTTTCCCAACTCATTTGTTCATTTAGGTGAAAATCTCTTGTTTGATCACTCGTATATGTAAATCCAACGGCTTGTGGAATATAAAACATTGGTATCTCCTTTTCGATTCTTCAATGGCCTAACACAAATGGCTAGTTTCACTAATCAGATCGGAAGATGTTGGAGTATTGAAGTTGATGGCTTTAAATCATATCAGTTTATGCAGAAATTAAAGACAATGAAGGTAGCTCTTAAATGTTTCATATCTAATCGAAACTAGAACCTCTCATATGTTAAGGAGAAGCTTATACAAGCTCAGATAGCTTATTTTGATGCTCCCCATAATGGTACACTCAGAACCGCCGAGGTGATTTATCTTCAGGAGCATTTAGAAGCTCTTAAATGTGAAAACTTTATTCTTAGGCAAAAATCCAGATTGAACTGGCTGAAAGATGGAGATTCGAACACTAAGTTCTTCCACTTATCCTTACCAAGATGAAAGAATGTTAATAAAATATCTATGCTCCTAGATAATAGGGGATGAGAATATACATATCAGACATACTTACAAGAGCTTGCTATAAATCACTTCCTAAAGCTGATGGGTTCAGATGCTTCCACTATCCCTAGTCCACATGCTTTAAGGCTATTTGACTATTCAATATATTAGAGTATCAAGGATCTTTTGGTGTCTCCAATCATTGAACAGGATGTCAAAATGGTGTCTCCAATCATTGAACAGGATGTTAAAAGAATTTTATTCAATACAAACTCTTCTAAATCTCCTAGGCCAGATAGCTTCACAATATTATTTTTTCAAAACACTTAGGACATTATAGGTAAGCTATTTATAGATGTTGTGCTAGAATTCTTTGCTTCCTAAAAAATGCTCCAAAAAAATGAACCATACATACGTATGCTTGGTGCCTAAAAAAGTGCAACCCTCAAAGTATGAATGATTTTAGACTAATTATTGCTGTAACATAATCTATAGAGTGATTTATAAACTCCTTGCTGAAAGACTCAAGATGATTGTTTCCAGCATCATCAACTTAGCTTAGGCGGCTTTCATTCCTAACCAGAATATTTTGAATAATATTCTTCTTCTTCAAGACTTGTTGAAGGATTACAAATCAGGAAACAATCTCAAAAGTTGTTTAATTAAAGTTGATTTTTTCAAAGCTTTTAATACTGTTAGTTAGAGATTCATCCGAGTTTGTCTTGAAGCTCTGCTGTTTCCACCTAGATCTATTGATTGGTTAATGACATGTATTCAAACTCCCTCCCTTAGTATTCTTGTGAATGGGGTTCCTACTAAGCCTTTTAGGATTGCTAAAGGCATTCGATAAGGAGATCCTTTGTCTCCTTATTTTTTAACTCTTGTGATGGAAGGTTTTTCTCGATTGACAAGTAAGCTGATCTCTTGTAACAGGAGTTTTCAATTTCACTACAAATGTAATTCTTTCAATCTCACTCACCTTATGTATGCTGATGATCTTTTGATCCTTTGTAGAATCGATCCTCACTCCATTAACATCATGATGCATATTTTGGAATTATTTACTGTTAAGTTTAAAATATAACTCTGAGAAGAGCAGTCTTTATCTCTCAGCTGATATGAGAATTATTATTAAAATACAGAGAATAGTTGGGCTAAACATGCATTATGTTCCTTTGTGTTACTTGGGAATCTCAATCTCTTCTTCCAATCCAAACCTTAATGATTGTTTACCCTTTATATAAAGAATAAAGTAGTGTTTCTTTTCTATGCTACTAGGCTAACCCTTATTATCTATGTATTAAGCATCTCACATTACATTTTCTAAGGAAAGTCCTCCAAGAGGTTGACAGAATCATGAAAGCATTCCTATGGTCTAGTAGAACTGAAAACTCAAAGAATGCAAAGATAAAATGGAGTGAGTTTGTCATTGTGAAGAAACTTGGAGGTCTCGGGATCATTTCTATTTCTACCATGCCAAAATCCCTAATGTTCAAAAGGCTTTGGCTACTAACCATAATGCCCTTTGGAAAGTGGATATATTATTATCCCCTAAAAAATGTGAATTTTTGGCAGGCTTCTTGTACTAGGGAGTTCTCTTGGATTCTTTACCAAATGATGAAGTTGCATGAATTTTTAATCCTTGTATTAAACACAAGATTGACAATGGAGATAGAACATGGCTTTGGTATGATACCTGGTTAGACTCGAGTCCCATTATTCTTAATCCTCAGGTTCAACGCTTGAGAAACAAAATTCCTCTTAATCTTAATGTATCGTATTTGATCTAAAATGGTCAATAGAGAGGGACTTTCAGAGGTTTTGATACTCTAGCTCAATTCTTCCCTTAATTGGTTAATGAGTAGATTGATGATTCTATCATTTAGTCTCAGATCCTAATGGTAAATACTCCAACAAATCATGTCATTGGATCCTAGAAATGGGATTAATTGAAGCATCATGGTCTTCACGTTTATGGCAAAATTCCGTTCAACCTAAAGCCTCTTTTATCTCTTGGCTTGCGATTAAAAATAGACTCAGGACTAAAAGTCAATGGCATGGCATTATAATTACAACTTGTGTTTCTATGTAAAATGGAAGTGGAGGGTAGGGACCACCTCCTTTTTCTATGTAGAATCTCGAAAGCAGTCTAAAGCAAGATCTTGCACATGATACCATGTAATGACTATACTTTACTTGGGACAATCTCTGAGTTGGGCCATCAAAAACTTAAAAAGGGTTATCCTAATGCAGTTCTCTACAAAGCTGCATTCACCACTATCATCTACTCCCTTTGGAAGGAGTGAAACTCTCAAAGGTTTACCAACCTTGAAGAAGGGAAATACCAACTAGCTAATAAGATCATTAATTGGATTAGATCAACTTTAATTGCCAAAAATCTACAGTTTACTTTCTCCTCTGATATGAAGTGTATATGGAATCTTTAATGCGGATTTATCATGTTGTTATAAATAGTTAATTTTCTTAATTTATTTTACTTGTATGTAGAGTATTTGCCTTGAACTCATTATGATGTTGTATTAGTTTTATCTATAGATAATGCAATATTCATTTTTTTAAGAAAAGATTCGATGGTTCTCTCTAAAGAGTATATCAAAAATAAAATCGTAAATATATTGAGTTCATATTAAAAAAATGTGAAAATAATATTTATTAGACAGATAAAAATGGGATGCTGAATATGTTATCCTTTTCTTGAAGTTTTGATCATTCAAATCTTAGAAACAAATTTTTACTAGTTATCCTTTCTTAGTGCCCGAGAGTCCTTTTCTTCTACTTCCATAATATTTCAAGACTTCTATTATTATGAAAATTCCATTTAGGCTTAAATTTCAGTGACAGATGAAGTTCTCCTCCCCATTGGTTCAGATCTTTATACTTCTCTATTCTAACTTGTTCTTTTTTGTGATGTGCATAAATATTTTGTTGAGTATTTATTCTTTCAGAAGATGCAACAGATATAATGACGGTGGAGAATAGTTGATGGCTAGTCTTCTAATCTTTTAAAGATAAAGAATTAGAAGTAAGTCAACTATACCAGCAATTAGCAAGTAGTTTAATTTCCCTCAAATTACTTTACGTGTTATGGCTAGCCGATTTACGAGTGAAGGTAGGTAGAAAATTATAAATGCAATGTTCTTTTGTCAAATTGAAGGATATTGGAATATTAATTACGGAAGAGACTATGATAAGTTATGGTTAACTGTGTTTTGAGGCACATGGTAGATGGCACATGATAGATGGCACAGAAGATTTGGGTTGGTGTTTTGAACTATGCCTATTGAAGTGGAAAACTATTAGGTCAAGCTTCAAGTTTAGTATTTGGATCAGTACCAGGCTAAATTCATAAAATTATGATTTGTTGGGTTAACCAAAATTTTGACAAGATAAGCACAGCCAGCTTCTTTAGGCCTATGACGAATGTTAAACTAGGCTCAAGCCTATAAAACGTCCAGTCAGAGTCTGAGGCGCTGAGCAGGGACTCTTACTGGGGCTCTTTGTTCTATCAAGGTTGCATGAAGTTTGCGTCATTGAAAGACAACACCATATGAGTAAATAGTGCCATGTGATAACCAACTAACTCTTTACAAGTAAATAATGCTGTCTCGGTCATCTTTGTCGATTTGTCATTTTCACAAACCTAAAAGAGAAATCCTCGAACTTATTCTTTCTTTTTTACAGTGAAAAAGGAATTGTACAGATATTGAAGGCAATGAACAATCTTCCCACATTTTTGCCATAAAATTGAGCTTCCATAATTTGCACGGTCTTCTCGGTCTGGCTTGCTTTTTGGACTCGATCGCTTACAGTTATTGCGCACAAGGTCTCCATCACTCATGAGCTTCACGGTCGTTGAAGTCAATAAATGTTCTTTTTTGCTTTTGTTTTTATATTGACTTGTTACCCTCAAACTCACTGTACTTTCTGCTTCATTAGGGCAAATTTACCTTTAAATCAGATCTTTAAGCTATCTTTTGTGTGCTTTGATTATAGGCGTCTTACAACATGAAATTACCATGCAATTAGATGGTAATGCAGCTGTCAAATTGGACCCATATCTGGTCTTTTAAGTCTAAACCTTTCCTCATCGGTTGTAACAAAATCTGGTACTGGCAGGAAAGTTTTGATTGCGATCGTCAGTAGACATGGGGTCTGGAATTGGTATAACCAAGCAGGTACATTTAACTATTGCAACTTGCTGGCCCTGTCACGTTACACTGGAAAATCTGAATCTTTAACATCAAATGAACGATAGGACACAATCCCTGAAAATGCCTTGCTCCTTGCGTTTAGCTTCTGTATCAAGAAGATGAATATAGTTGAGGAGATACAAGTGAAGACAGGTAGGTAAAGTTAAGAATTAACAACGGGAATGGGGAGGAAATGAGTAACTAACTCTCAGCGAACGCTCTGTCACTGCATTTAACTCATTCACAGCAACCTCTCATACTTGGTCCTGTAAACAAAGCTGTCACTGCCCCTCCTATTCATCACAATCTCTATCTGTTTTCATTTCTTCCTCTTCTTTTTCTTCTTCTTTTTTCTTTTTTCCTATCAAGAACATATGGCTATACTAGCCTGAACCAATAGCATTTTAATCTCAATTGATTTACGTGATTGCCATTTGATTGCCACACAAACCAATCAGAATGCGTCCCTGACACCTTAATTTTTATCTGTATTACTTCATGCTTATCTTAGTGGTTAAAATCTAATATAATTTCTGTTAGAGTACAAATAAACAACTCTCTAAAAGAACAACCAAATATTAACCATACAAAAAAACTCTTCAAGTTGAAGTAGTTGAAAAATATGAGAACAAGAAACTAGATGATGAAATAAATACTAATATTTAACATGAAAAATCTCCAGTCTAGAGGAAAAAATTACGGGCCAAATTAACAAATAAATCTATTAAATTCAATAAAGATTTACAAGAAAAGTTTATCCCTCACTTCCAAAACAAGAAGTTAATTATCTCACAGAGTTCATAATTGAAACCAAAGTTAATGTCAAAATCAATAGTCACTTAAACTAATCCTCAAAATAATCAAACAAGGATGAAAATATAACACTCTTTGCTCTCTTTTTGTCTTTCCTCACTTTTGGATGTCATGGTCGAGCTCTCTCAAAAAACTTACGTCATTTTCTCTTTTATATCATGAAATTAAATTTTCTACCACTTACGCTGTCACTTACAGGAGGACTATGTAAGTAACTGTGTATCTTTCCAACACTGCCTCATTTGCAAACGTATACGGTTACAGAGATTTACACGGTCTTCACACACAGTTGTGTATCTTCACATGTTTACAGAGACTTGCAGGATTGATCTACGCAATAGTGTAAATGAAGACATGAACCATAAAGTTGTCTACAATCACCAAAAGTCTCAAAAATAGGATTGAACACTCAAAAATCTCCCCCTCTATCTCAAATATAGGGAAGACACATTATTCTCCATCATCTACTTGAGATACATCCCAATAAGCTTACAACAAAGCTCATGTTTGTTTTCGAGAACCACTTTAGTCAGCATATCAGTACTATTCAAATTCTTCAACCTTAATTGTTGTTCTTTTATCACGGATTTCAACCAATAATATCTGACATCTATATGCTTTGTACAAGATGATACATAGTATTTTTGCTCAAGTCAATAGCACTTTAACTATTACAAAACATTACATAGTCTTCTTGTTTCAGATCTAGCTATTGAAGGAACCTTTTCAACTGGAGCATCTCCTTACAAACTTCCACTGCATCTACATATTCTACTTCAGATGTAGATAAATCCACACACTTTTTTAGCTTGGATTGCCATGAGATGACTCCCCTTTACAAACTTGAGTAGAAAATCCGAAGTGGATTTTCTTTCATCAAGATCTCCAGCCATATCTGCCTCCGTAAAGCCTTTTAAAGTTAGCTCACCATTACCAAAGCACAAATTCCACTTCAATGCACCTCTGAAGTATTTTAGAATCCATTTGACTGCTTCTCAATGAACTTTCTCTAGATTTGACAAGAATTTGCTTACCATTCCGACAACTTGAGCAATATCTAGCCTTGTGCACATCATTGCATACATCAGAGACCTATTACAAATAAGTATGGAATAGAGGACATACCATATTTCTCCTTTTCTGTTGAGGGTCATACACACTTATATAGCTTGAAGTGTGATTTTAGCGGCGTGCTTACTGGCTTGACATGCTGAATATTAAACCTTTATAACATTTGTTTAATATATCTATCTTGAGACAACTACAATCTCATGTTCTTCTTGTCCTAAGTTATCTTCATGCTCAAAGTCTGCTTTGCAAGTCCCAAATCTTTCATATCAAAAGACTTGGACAAGTCCTCTTTCAACTTTCAGATTCTACCAATGTCTTGACCCATAATCAACATATCATCAATATAAAGAAAAAGAATGGTAAAGTTCTCACATAGGAAATTATTAAAAAATAAACAAGCATTAGTACAAGTTCACTTGAGACCATAATCTATCATAAAGGAATTAAACTTCTGATACCACTGCCTTGGAGCTTGTTTTAAGTCATATATACTTTTTTTCCACTTAGAAACCAGATTTTCTTTACCTTTAACTTTGAAACAATTTGGTTGCTCTATGTATATCTCCTATTTCAAATCTCAATGTAAGAAGATTATTTTAACATCGAGAGTTTGAGTTCAAGATCTAAACAAGTAGTTAAATCATAAATTGTTCAGATTAAGGTCATTTTAACTACTGATGAAAAGATTTCATCAGACTCAATACCCCTCTTTTAACTGAATCCTTTCACTACCAACCTTGCCTTGTGCTTTACCATTCTTGTTACCATTTCTCTTTATCTTATACACCCACTTGTCTTCAATGCCTTTTTACCTTTTGGAAGCTTTACAAGCTCACATGTGTTATTCTTTTTCAAAGAATCTATCTCTTCCTTTACAATTATGAGCTAGAGATCTTTGTCTTCACAAGATGCAACCTCTTGCACATTCTCGGGCTCCCCCTCAGTAGTAAGTAATAGGTATTCAGAACTTGGATACCTTATGAATGGTCTTTTCTCCCTTGTCTTCATTCAAAGCTATGTTTTATCACCTGTTGGATCTAATTGCTCCTTCTACTTATTATCCTCAATGGATTTATCTCCAATATTATCTAGAAGTAGTTCTTGTAACTCATCAATATTATATTGTATTTGATCACCACCAATGTGTGTTTGGTTACACACTTCATCGTTTTCACCTATACACTACTTGAAGGAATTGGCGAAGAGCCAACCATACCGTCTGATGAGCTGCATTATGATAATTTATCTCCACCTAGACTATTAGCACCTATCTTGTACTCTTGGAGCACCGCATCCCAGCTCCTGATCAACTTTTGCGTTTCTAAGTCATAAAGTTTGAAGCCAAACTGATTACCACCATATCCAACAAATTTGCAAGGTATCAACTTTGAGTCAAGCTACTTTCTCTAATCATTGGGTACGTATCAGAATACTTTGCAACAAAAAGCTCTTAAATGATGATATGTGATCCTTGCTAGTTCACGCTCTGTCAGGAATCTCATAATCTAATAGAACTAAGGGAGATCGATTCATTAGGTAGCCCACTATTCAGAATGCTTTACCTCAAAATGTTTTTGGCAACATAAACATTCTAAGCATGAAATGAACCTTATGCACAATGGTTCTGTTCATCCTTTCAACAACCTAATTATGTTGTGGAGTCCATGGCTTAGTTTTCTCAGGTTTGATGTCATGTGATGTATAGTATTCTTCAAACAACTTATAAGTATACTCCCTTCTATTTTCTATTTACAAGCACTTCAACTTCCTCTCAACTTCCCTTTCTGCCATAACATGAAAATTCTTGAAAGTTTTAAATACTTGACTAGTAAAGTTCAACATATACACCCAAGTCATTCTCAAAGCATCATTAATGGATATAACATAATATCTTATACCTCATAGTGACTCCTCCTCAATAGGACCACAAACATTTGAATGCCCCAACTTTAATAATTCTGAAATCCTTTTAGATCTTCTCTTGAAAAAGACTATGCTAATTTCCAGCCAAACAATGATCACAAGGATTAAGTGGTTGTGAATTCTTAATTATGATAAGGGGTTTTTTAGTCAGCAACTTTAATCCCTTCTCACTCATATGTCTTAATTATCGATGCCACAAATTTAGTGAAGATTCCTCTTCAGCTGTGCATACTTCTCCGCCACTACATGCCTTTAAATGTGTCTTATACAACGAACAACATAACTTTCCTCAGGTAACCGTCATTGCAATTTTGGACAATTTCCACTTCCTATCCTCAAAAGTGTGCTAAAAACCTTCTTGCTTTAACACATTCGTCAATAATAGATTTAACCTTAGATCGAGAATGTGTTGAACATCTCTCAAGCTCAGTAAGCATCTAATGTTTGTCTGAACTCACACATTACCCATACTAACTTTCTTGACAAAACTTTGGTTTCTCATCTTTATACTCCCAAAATCTCTACTCTTATAGCTTAAGAAGTACTCTATCTTTGGAACACAATGATAAGATGCTCATATATCAATCAACTATTCATAACTACAATTGTTGACATGGAAGCATTTACTAATTGTATAAACTAAGGATACGTTATCATATGTGCTTGAACCAGTTGCAACTATACTCTTATCATCATCATCATTTTGATGACCTTGCTTTTTCTGATTCCTCTTCTACTTATAAAAGAACTTCTTAATATATCCTGACTTATTGCAATAATGGCATGTTTTTACATCTTAGTCACCTCCGGACTTTGAACAGTTCTTAGACTTGCCATAGCCTTTAGGACTCTTATTCTTATTCCTTCCTCTACTTTTTATCACGAAAGCCTGCATGGTGTCAACTCTAATTGCCTTTATTCTAGTTTCTTCATTAAACATACTATCTTTAATTACATCCGAAAAGAGTACACCTTAAAGAGTTGAGTTGCTAATTGTCACCGCTAATGTTTCTGAACTATCTAGTAACAAACCTAACAGGAACAAGGCTTAAAGCTCATAATTAAGAATAATCTTCATTGTGGTAAGTTTGTTGATTATGTCTTAGAAATCACCTAGATGCTTCAACACTAATTTCCCAACCTTTCAAATTCACATGCCTTTTAATCAAAGAGGCCTTATTATGAGCAGTCTTCCTTTCAAACTAACCTTCTAGCTTCTTCTATAGCTCAAAAGAATCTGTTTCTTGAGACATATGGATGAATATGCTGATATTAATCCATTGTCTCATAATGACTAGAGTTTTTTGGTTCATTTTTTCTCATTCTCTATTTGACATCTTTTCAGGTTTTAAAGGAACATCATCCTTCACACCTCCGTCCACATCAATGAAATCAAAGAGATCCTTACAATACAGAAGGCCCTCTTTCATGAGCCTCTACATCAAGTAAGTAGATGACATTAACTTGACCATAGAGCTATTTCCACCTTCCATTACGATGATTTTGATACCACTTATTGGGACATAAATGCATAACTATCTAAAATATCAACCAAATATTAATGACAAGAAAGAAATCTTCAAGTTGCATGAGCAGAAAAATATGAGAATAATAAACTTAACAATGAAATAAACACCAAGCTTTAACATGAAAATTCTTCAAGTGTAGAGGGAAAAATCACAGGGGAAATCAACAAATAAATTCATTAAAATCAATATGGATTTACAAGAAAAGTTGATCTCTCACCCCAAAAATAACAAATTGTCTTACAAAGTTTCAGAATTAAAACCCAAGTTGTTACCGCAATCAATAATCACTCAAACTAATCCCCAAAATAATCAAACAAGGATGAGAATACAACACTCTTTTCCCTCCTATTTTTCCTCACTTTTGGATGTTGTGGTTGAGCTTTCTCCAAAAACCTACTTCTTTTTCTCTTTTATATCACAAAATAAAATTTTTTGCCACTTACATGGCTGTGTAAGTAACCGTGTATCTTTTCAATACTACCTCATTCACAAACGGACACGATTATAGAGAGTTATAAGGTCTCTACAAATGGTCAAGTATCTTCACCCATTTACAGACAAGAACCATAAAGTTGTCAACAATCACTGAAAGTCTCAAAAATAGGACTGGATACTCAACAATTTCATCTATATTTGTAAATATCATCTTATCAAATAAAATTTTACAAATATAATGTTATATATCATATTATATTTTTAAATTGTGGAAATTTTTTAAATAATAATGAAATGATAAGTTCAATACCAAAAACATATTGTTACGTTATTGATACTTGATTTGACAAATATTATACGAAATACTTTTTGTGCTTTTGTTGTCCTTTAAAATACTAAACATAATGAATAACTAAATAACTAAATTAGACAATCAAATAATCAATTTTATCAAGAGTTGATAGAGATTTATTCAATAGGTTTTATCTTAGTTTAGACTCTTGAACAAAACCTTCTTCTTTCAATTTTCAGAATAACATTCTATAATAAATTATATTTGATAAGGTTAAGATGTTAAACAAAGATAAATGAATAATGCCTATTTCTTTTTGTTAAAATAAAGGTTGTAAGAGAAACGAACTCTTCATAAACTACAAAGAGTAAAGTTAAGTAATTCAAACTGCTATTTTAGATGAGTATGATAATTACAAAATTTACAAGTGAAAATAAGAGATAAGGAAGAGTACGCAATTAAGTTAGAGTGGTTAGAGTATTTACTTATTCCACTACTCAAATTCCTCACTTAATAATCATTTTCAATAAATAAAGGAACACCTTTTTTACCTCTTTTTCCTTTATTTTGGTTTACCCCTTCAAGTGCATGTCCATAAAATGCATGCGGGACAAATCCTACACTGTCTGTATTGATGGATAATGGGCTCAAAGATAGATAGAGGATGTTCTCTGCCTCATTTACATTTAAATACAAACAACAACTAAGAAATCATAGAGTAGTAAATTATATGGTGTTATATAGTATTATGAAAAAATGAGATCATCAATTAAAAAGCTAAACCATATGGATGATGTTTATAAAAACACATTTCATTTTTATGTATTGCAAAATAGGTGACATTGTGTCTTTCACTTGTCATAATGTTGAAGAGTAGAGATTATTATTTCTTAAATTACACTTAAAATATTGAAACAGGGAACAACGTACATATTAGAGAAGGATGCTTGATATTTGCATGAAAAGATGAGTTGTTTAAGTAAATTTGAATCCCTTTAGTATATTTCATAAAGAATAAAGAACTCTTAATTAAAACTCGGGAGGACATAGTACTGACTTGATGCTTCCTTGGCAGTCCCAATATTGGTTAGTGATTTCCCTGATCCCCAGCTTTTACAATCCTAGCTGTCACATTATTAAATACTTTTGGCAATAGTAGTGCTTACGGTGAGATAACGACTTAGGTTTGACAAATGGCCCGGATCCGGCTCGACCCAGCATGAAGTCAACGGGCCAGATTAAGCCCAACTCAGGGCCTAACTGGTAAAGAACAAACAACGTCATTTGTGAACTTTTCTTGAAAAAATAAAAAGTCAAGTAGCTTCTGGACGGCCCGTGTCTAGTTAAGATGTGATTATGTAGGAAATTTAATGTGAATTTAATGATATTATAATTCTAGGTATGATTGGGTTCCAACTCTATTTTTTATTATAGTTTTTACCATTTGTTATGATTTTTAGTTTTTCTTTTTTCAAATAAAAACAAAACTTATTTAGTCATTAATTATTAAATAAAATTAGATTAATCATACTTTTTATTAACACTTAATTTTAATTGAATTAATATATAATATTAAATTAAATTATTCATAATTCTTATTAATAATTAATATATTAAATAATTATATAATATATATTTATTTGATAGTAAATTAGATTAAAAATACAAAAAAATAAAAAATCACTTTTTCTAATTTTAATAAATTTTAAAAGCTAAAAGAAACCAAAATCAAAAATCAAAAAGTAAAACCCAAACAAAATTTTTTTTAATGAAGTTTGAAATTAAAAATATAAATTAAAACAAATAGACCTTAAAATGTTATAAAATTGATTTATAGGAATATAACAATGACTTCTATATTTGTGAGTTAATTGGTAGGATGCCAATAACATTTTCAATATTTTGATAGTTTTTATGTTTATTATAACTAATATTGTTAGAAAGTCAATGATATCCCATTAATCATGGGACAAATATGTAACGTATTATCTGTAGGATTTTAGTTTCCTTGTCTATTAAGAATTCCTTAAATACGTTAGTGTAATCCTAGGCCATTTCTGTATAAAGTTGTATCCTTTGTATTACAGATTTAGGTTTTCAATTCAAAGACAAATACCTTCTCTCTTCTTTTCGTGGCATCAGAGTAGGGAACAATACCCTAGTTTTTTGACCAACTTTAACCTTTTTTTCTGTTTTTTTAATCTTGCCATTTTCTTTTTTCATGGCAAACAAGCAGGCTATAGAAGGTGGCAAACTAGATGCCACCAATCCTTATTTACTCCATCATTATGATCATCCATGAATGATTCTTATGTCTAAACCCATTAATGGCGATAATTACTCGACTTGGTGTAGAGCCATGGTCAATGCAATGATATGGTACTATCTTGGATTCTAAATTCTCTCACACCAGATATTGCAGATAGTGTTATTTTTTTCAACCACTACTCAAGAAGTATGGGAAGATCTTTGAAGTCATTTTTCTCAAAGCAATGCCCCGTATATTTCTCAGATTGAGAGAGACATTACTTTTTATGCTTAAGATCAAATGACTGTTGCAGTATACTACACAAAGCTTAAAAACTTATGGGAGAACAGGTTCTTATAATGACACTGTTTGCTCTTATGGGGCAGACAATAAAAGACGTAAACTAATGCAGTTTCTTGTAGGACTGAATGAGTCCTATAGTGTTGTCCGACGATAGATTTTTTTGATGAATCCACTACCTGATGTTACACAAGCCTACTGTGCCATTATACAAGAGGAAAAGCAAAGAAGTTTAAGGGCTGCATATGAGATAACAAAAACTTCAGCCCTGGTTGTTTAAAAGGATGAACCAATAGCTCTCATTGTTGGACGAAAACAAGGTTCTTCGCACTCCAACTCATCCAATCGAAGGCCTTTACATTGCTCATACTATGATCAAGATAATCATGTGCAAGAAAAATGATGGAAGCTGAATAGGTATCCGCCAGGACACCTAAAACACACATCAGCTAAGACTAATCAAGGAGGCACTTATTCTAAGTACAACAATAGTTATCAACCTTTAGTCAATCATGTCAAGGATGGTCCAACACTACAGGAAATGCAATCAGTGACAAAAAATCTCTCTGATTTGCAAATTTGCAGATATTATCTATTATTCATAGTAAAGGGACATCTCAATTTGCCAATCCTAAGGTTGATGCCTCTTCAGGTTTGTCACAAATAGTGACATAATTAATCATCGACAGTGATATAACAGACCATATTACTTCATCTCCATCTTTGTCAATAGTATTAAGAATACTTTCTTGCCACCCGTTATTATGCTAAGTGGAAAACAAGTTCCGATTACTTTTATTTGAAAATTACTTTTAAATTCAATTATAACTTTGAAAAATGTGCTTGTTGTGCCATGAGATCTCAATTACCCAATGACTTTTTTCCTTCATTGGTGTACTTTGTAGGACTTGATGACCAAGACGATGATCGGTTTGGGTGAACAATGAAGTGGACTTTACCAATTGGTTGCAATGATAACAAAAACATCTAAAGAAAAAATTCGATCTGCAACAAACATTATTGACCATTCATCTTGTTCTCAAGTTACCTCCTCCACCAATTTGTGGCATTGCAGATTGGTACAGTTATCTTCCTCTGAACTAGGTTTTCTAGCAAAAAATTTGTTGAATTTTCCTTTTAGAAAACATGATCCCTGTGATGTATGTGCCCTTACTAAACAACATCACCGTCCATTTTATACTAGTTCCATTAAATCTATTAGGCCTTTTGAATTACTTCATTGTGACATTTGGGGTCCTTATAAATTCCTTCCCTCTTTGGCGCTAGATATTTTTTTAACTATAGTGGATGATTATTCTAGATTCACTTGGGTGTCTTTATGCATCATAAAAGTGAAACACAATTTTTGAGTACAAATTTTTTTCTCTTGTCCAAACTCAATTTAATGCTTCTATAGCCAACATTTTGGTGGACAATGGAAGGGAATTTTTTTCTATACAGGATTTTTTAAAACAAAAAGGCATAACTTATCAACATTTTTATGTTTATACCCCTCAAAAAAATAGGGTTGTGGAGTGTAAACATTGACATATTCTTGAGTCAGCACGTGCCATTCACTTTCAAGCCCATTTCCCTCTATGTTTTTGGGCAGAATGTGTTTCCACGGATGTCCATATTTTTAACCATTTGCCCACACCACTTCTTTCTCACAAACTCCTTTTGAACGGCTTTATGGAAAAATCCCTTCTTATTCTCATCTTAAAGTTTTTGGAGGTCTTGCATATGCTACTAATATCAATGTCTCTCATAAATTTGCTCCTCGAGCCAAACGTTGTGTTTTCCTTGGGCATCTAATTGGCCAAAAAGCTTATAAGCTTTATGACCTTACCTCCCATCAAGTGTTCACCAGTCGTGATGTTGTTTTCTAAGAAAATGTTTTTCCTTATGAATCCATTCAGCACACCACCACAAACATAAATTCAGAGCTCATTGTTCCTACTGTTATACTGGATCATCCTTCTTCTTTAGAGAGTTTTCCAACCATTCCCCAACCACCACCTTTGGACCCCGTCTCACCCACTAATCCTACACTGTCTTTACGTCATTCTCAAAGATCTTAGGTTCCTCCTTCATCCTTACAGGATTATGTTTGCAACTAAGTGATATCCCCCAAACCATTTTTGTCTTCGTTATGTAGTTTATAAAAAGGTACTCGATATCCACTTTGTAATTTTCTCTCTTATCATCGTTACTCATCGCAACATCTTTCATTTATTGCTACTATTAGTCAGGATATTGAGCCTACTTCTTATGATGAAGCAACTTCTCATCCGCATTGGCAAGAAGCCATGCAAACTTAGTTGGCCGCTTTAGAAGCTAACAACACTTGTTCTCTCACTTCTCTTCCTACCAGCAAGAAACCTATTGGGTGCTGTTGGGTTTATAAAATCAAGCACAACTCGGATAGTACCCTCGAGCATTATAAAGCTCACTTAGTTGCAAAAGGCTGCACACAACTAAAAGGTATCGATTATCATGACACTTTTTCTCCCACTGCTAAAATGATTACTGTCCGTTGTTTATTAGCCTTAGTAGTTGCCCAGAATTGGTCTCTTCATTAACTTGACATTCACAATGCTTTTTTCCATGGTGACCTTCATGAAAAAATCTATATGTCCCTGCTTCCTGGTCTTCAACAACAGGAGGAGAATTTAGTGTGTCACCTCAACATGTCATTATATAGCTTAAAGCAAGCATATTGTTAATGGTTTGTCAAGTTCTCTATAGCTATCCAAGCTGCTAGTTTTGTTTAATCTAAAGTAGATTACTCATTGTTTACATGTCGGAAAGGCAAATCTTTTATAGCTTTGTTGATATTGTTGATGACATCCTTATTACTGGTAATGATCTCACTGCTATGCTTGCTTTTAAGCAATTTCTTCATAATTGTTTCCGGATTAAGGACTTGGGTGATTTAAAGTATTTTATGGGCATTGAAGTCTCTAGACCAAAGAAAGGCATTTCCATCTCTTAATGAAATAACACTTTGAAAATTTTGAAGGATGGTGGATTTTTAGGTGCTAAACCTGTGAATTCCCCTATGGAACAAATCACAAAACTCTTAGATGAAGGTCAGCTCCTTAAAGATCAATCTCAATATAGGCGGCTTGTTGGACAGCTAATTTACATAACTATCACTACTCAGCACATGTGTTGAGCAGATTTATTCATGCACCACATAGATCACATATGGAAGTTGCATTGTGTGTTCTTCAATATTTGGAGAATAATCCAGGATAAGGTTTGTTCTTCCCATCTCAAAATGATTTATCTTTACAAGCTTTTTGTTATGCGAATTGGGCAAGATTTCCAATCTCTCGTAGATCAACCACAGGTTATTGTGTTTTTTGAGGATCATCTCTAATTTCTTGGTGAACAAAGAGATAGAAAACAGTATCCCTTTCTTCGCAGAAGCTGAGTATAGAGCTATGACAGGTACATGTTGTGAGTTATCTTGGTTGCGTTTATTATTGAAGGATTTACGAATATTGCATCCAAAGCCAACACTATTGTATTGCAATAATAAAGTAGCCTTACATATAACAGCCAATTCCATTTTTCACAAAAGAACTAGACATATAGAGATGGATTTTCATTTTATTCGTGAGAAATTCAAGATCGTTCGATCATAACCAAATATGTTTCATCAACTGATCAACTTGGAGATGTGTTCACCAAGCCATTAGGGAAGGAAGCTTTTTCAAAGATGATACACAAGTTGGGAGTTCTTGATATTCACTCTCCAACTTGAGGGGGAGTGTTAGAAAGTCAGCGATATCCCATTAATCATGGGACAAATATGTAATGTATTATTTGTAGGATTTTACTTTCCTTGCACATTTAGAATTCCTTAAATACTTTAGAGTAATCCTAGGCCATCTTTGTATAAAGTTATATCCTCTGTATTACAAATTTGAATTCAAAGGCAAATACCTTCTCTCTTCTTTTCAAATATTACCTAAATTACTCATTTATATTAACAAATATATA
>JAOQMS010000009.1:22912662-22923806 GCA_027563885.1 Erythroxylum longipes | reverse complement strand
GACGTTTTCTGCCGTCGGTTTTTTCCGTCGGTAATGTTATTTACCGACGGTATATTGGTTTTTTCCATCGGTAATGGCCGTATGTAATTCACTATTTTCTTGTAGTGATTGGATCTTTGTGGTGGTGGATCGATTCTCTAAGTATGGGACATTCATTCCGAAACCTAAGGATTGTACTGCTGAACAAGTAGCTCAATTATTCATGAAACATATGGCGAAATATTGGGGCGTGCCAAAAACAATCGTGAACGATAGAGACACTCTTTTTACGGGAGAATTTGGATGAAGTTGTTCAAGCTCTTAGGAACAGATCTTAATTTCTCTACAAGCTTACATCCCAAATTGATGGCCAAACGAAACAGGTAAATGCATTATTGGAGATGTACTTGAGGCACTATGTGAGTGCCAATCCATGAGAAAGGCAAGGTTGCTTGATGTTGTCCAATTCTCCTACAATCTTCAAAGAAGTGAATCAACAAGTAGGAGTTCATTTGAGATCGTGTCGGGATGCCAACCAATGTTCCTAATTCTGTCGCTACGAGCTATATAGGAGTTAGGCCATCAGCTTATAACTTTGCCAAAGAATTAAATGAGCAAACTGATGTTGCTTGCACATATTTGGAGAAGGCCTCTAAAAGGATGAAGAAGTGGACTGATAAAAAGAGACGACCCAGAGAATTCCAAATAGGCTACCTTGTATTTGTCAAAATGTACAAGCCTGTACAGATCAATGGGATTAACCAAAATCTCCTAAGATGATATGAAGGGTCATTTCTGATTATCAAGAAGGTGAATCCTGTTTCCTAAAAAGTGGAGTTACCTCCAAAAATCAAATTCCATCCGGTATTTCATGTCATCTTGTTGAAACCATTTAAGGAAGACAAGGAAGATCCCAGTCGTAAGGTTTCCAAAAGAGCACCAATGAGAATACGTACTTAGCATGATAAGGAGGTCAAAGCTATCTTCTCTGATCGTGTAGTGTGCCACTTCAACCACTCACCCACACACGAGCTATTGGTGAAATGGAAGGGACTTTCTGATAGCGAGGCAAGCTGGGAGCCAATTCAGGGACTTTGGTAATTCTAGGAGCAAATCGAAGCCTACGAGGAGTTGAAGGCAACGGGGATGTTACCACATTAGGTGGGGGAGAATGTCACGTTCTACGTGTTTTAAAGGCTAAAAGGTGAGGTTTTGCTCAAAAGAATCTTCTAGAGCTTAGTAGAATTTTACAAAAGACCCTGAAAGCTCATAGAACATTGTGGAACACTCTGGAACATTATAGAAGGTTGTAGAATGATGTAAATATGTACCTAGTACATAAAGCATCTAGAGTTGTATGGAAGATTCTAGATAGGGGCATTATTGTAATTTATAAACAGGAAATATTTTGTAGGGACTAATCTCCACCGTTGGATCAAATCAATCCTCACTATCCATTGAGGAGGTAGAGGGCTATATAAAGGGGATGACTCCCTCATTTGTAACAATCGAAGAATCCAAGAGTTTAAAGCAATAGTAGTATCTAAGCTTCCTTAAGATCTCTTATTCGTGTCTTCTTTACTTACTTAGTTCTTCATAGTTCAAGTAGGCATCTTCAGGAAGGCTGAGCAGCTATACTCGAGTTTGGAAGAAAAAGTATACTAGTGCCACACGTGGAGTTCAAGTGAAAGAAATCCTGTGACAAAATGCAGTGGCTCTTCCTTAAGTAGACATTTTCCTCAACTAGTAGTTGCTTAACCTATGATATTTGTCTTATTGAAATCTTCAATATTTAAACGTTAAAAAGAACTTTCTGTTAAGGCTTTCGAAGCTGATTATTCTAATTCTTAAAAAAATCTTTTGGATGTTATGAAACCATTTCTTAATATGCAAGTTCATAAAGAAGGTTCTTACAAGAAAAGAAACAATTATTCTATGATTTTATTTCCTTTTAAGAATTATACCATTGACCATATAAGGAAATAAATCTAGTTTGAATTTTGAAATATTATAAATTTATCATCAAAATCGTTAAACATAACCCTTAAGCTAACAATCTCCCCCTTTTTGATGATGACAAACAATAATAGATATGTTTTTAAAATTCAAATAATAATAAAGGATTTTGAAAGATACTTATAAACTTTATATGTTCTTAATCACAGTTATAAAAAGAAGGAGCCTATACATCACAATTTCAATAACATTTTAAGAGCAGTTAACAGAAATATCATCAATAACAAATATATCATCAGGGAAATTGAAAATATATCACAAACGTAAAGAAAGATGCATGCAATGTTTATCATTAACTATTCTCCCCTTTTGTCATTTTCAAAAATACAGGGGGGAAGGAACTTAAAAATTGACAAGAATATCACAAATACGAATAAGCTAGGCAAAAAAATAGCAACAAAGTTATTGAAGAGATTCAAAGATTTTTCTAAGTAAAATCTGCATGTTGAGAAGCTGATTTTGCATGCTATGTATTTGTTCCTGCTTGGATTGAATGTCCTATAGCTGTTGTTGAAGATTTGCACTATTTTCATCCTGAGGAGGGACAGGAGTTTAATGGTCTGGAGCACGATCTAAGTTTTTTGCTACTCTTTCAGATCTTTTTTCTACCTAGAAAATGTTTTGTAGTTTGTATCCAAATTGATGGGGAATAGAAGGGTGAAAGTTAGCTGGTTTATACTAATTCAGATTTACAAAAGGAACTCCATAATAGGTGAAAATCTTGAAGAGCAACATCCTATAAGGTAGGCAACCCATGGTATTTTAACGATTCCCTTTTTCCATTATGAACCTCATGAGTTCATAATCATTGCTGGAAGATTCATTCTGTTCCCTTTTAGCAAATTATACATTACATAAATGTCTAGTATGCTACACCTTTCAATTGAGCTACTACTAGGAAAAATTGAAGTAGCTGATAACAATGCAAGGTATCGTGGTAATAAGTCTAATTGCATGCTCCAGAGTCTGCCATCTTGGGTGCTCTCAGCATAAAAGTAGAAGGATTTAATAACTCCTTCCAAATCCAGATCATCGACACCCCACTTACGACAGGGAAAAATCAGTTCTCCCTATAGGAGTTATGTCTAATATATTTATTAAAGTTTCTTCAAAAATTCAAATGTCACATTCACGCACCTATGAGACAACGACTAGTTTTCCATCAATTTCTTCTTTTATCATATGTGTATAGAATGACCTGACTAGCTTATCACACACGGTCTCATCTAATTTTAGAAAAATTTCCCAAACAATGGCAACAAAGTAAACAAAGAAAGGTATACATATGTCATCAAACATCATAGGAGGCAAGATCTGCCTGGCAACCACTTTTCTTTTCTTGTACTACATTTTATAGTGGATTTCAGCTTCCATCAACTGAAATTTTTTTGGTTGTGTTGATGCCTTTCCTTGCTTTTATACAGCTATCTTTATTTTCTTTGCTCTTTTTTCTTTTATCTCTTCATGATACAACTCAATTCTATCAATGGGGTACTTAATAGTATCTTCAGTCACAGGCGCTTTGTCTTTCTTTATTTCTTCCCCTTTTCTTTTTCTATATTCTTCTTCTTCTTTCTTTTCAGCATCAATGGTTTCTTTTTGTTCAGAAAATTTCTCGGCTTACTTTGTAAGACTTCCTCTGGTCTGTGGTTGTCTAATCAGTCGAGCAGGTTCTTCATCTGAGTCATTGTCATTTGTAATCTAATGACTTCAGGCACTTTCTTATCTTTAGGATGAGGTTTAGGAGTTGTGGAAGTTTTTGGAGGAATGGGCAGAGATGGAATGGGTGTTTTTGATATTTAGGGCTTAGAGGAGATTGGTTCGGTAATATGAGCTTAACCAAGGCTATCAGTAGAAGTTGGAGTTTTCTTTTGTCCTTTTTATTTCGTTCTTGCCATTATAAGAGAGCTAGGTGAGGTTTAGGAGTTTCTAAGAGAAAGTAAAAAGTTAGGGTGCAAAGAGGAAGAGAAAGACGCTTGTGAGAAAAGAACAATGGATAGTGGAACAGAGAAGTCTGTTCCTGGTATATTAAACGATTCTTAATCATTGATTTCGTGTGAGAATGGGCAGTTGTACATGTCAAAAGAGGAAGTATGATTGTTTGCATATCTTCTGTCAGATACGTATGATGCATTGTTAGAATAGTGAGCATGTTTTTAAAAGCTGAAATGACACCGTGAAAACCTTCCTTTTTAGGAAACATGTACCTTATTCTGTCAAACTAAAAGGATCCTTCTAAAAATACAAAGGGCCTTCTAAACTAGAAGGAGCCTATTAAATTAGGAGTAGGTCTTGAAAACGAGAGGAGCCTTCTAAACTTGAAGGAAACTACTAAAGGTTCAGACTAGAAGGAGCTTGCCAAAAAGAAGTAGCATAAAGGGATTATATTGAAATAAAATCAAATAGTCTGCACATACCAAGTTATTTTCTTAACTCACAAAATCTATCTTCAAAGAGTGGCTTAATGAAAATATCAGCTACTTAATTTTCAGTATAAACATGAAAAGATCAATGGTTTCTTCTAAAACTTGATCTCTGAGAAAATGATGCTTAATTTCTATATGCTTAGTCCTAGAATGATGCACAAGATTTTTTGAAAGATTTATTACACTAGTATTATCACATAATATAAGAATATGATTGTGGAGAAATCTTGGAGTTTATGCTTCATCCATAATATTTGAGCACAATAGCTGGCAACAGCTATATATTTTGCTTTAGTTGTGGAAAGAGTTGTGCAATTTTGTTTCTTGCAAGACCAAGAAACTAGACATCCTCTAAGAATTTGACAGTGACCATTTGTGCTTTTTTGATCAACTTTATCACCTGCATAATCCACATAACAATAGCCAACTCTATGAAAAGAATTAGTTTTTGGATACGATAGTATGAAGTCCGTAGTTTTGTGAAGATATTGAAAGATCCTTTTGATTGCTTGAAGGTGGCTTTCTTTTGGATTTGATTGAAAACGTGCACAAAGCCACACACTAGGCATAATATCTGGTCTTGAGCTTGTAAGATATAGTAGTGACCTGATCATTCCTCTATACTTTGTCTCATCCATAGCCTTTCCTTCTTTATCCTTATCAAGTTTAATTCCAGTGTATATAGGAGTACCCATAGGTTTTGCATTTTCGAAGTGTTACTTCTCAATGAGTTCCTTTGTGTATTTGTCTTAGCTAATGAAGATCCCTTTTTTTGTTTGTCTAATTTGTAATATGAGGAAGAAAGATAATTCTCCCATCATTCTCATTTCAAGCTCCCCTGCATTAATGCTGAGAATTCTACACAAAAATATTGATTAGTAGCACCAAATATTATATCATCAACATATATTTGCACTATGAGTAAATCATTCTCCTTTTTCTTAATAAATAAGGTTTATCTACCTTTACTCTTTTGAAGTTATTCTCAATTAGAAAATTACTTAACCTCTCATACCATGCTTGAGGGGCCTATTTTAGACCATACAGGGCTTTAATTAACTTCATCACGTGGTCAAGATGGTTTTCATCTTCAAAACTTGGAGGTTGCTTAACAAACACTTATTTGTTAATATATCCATTCAAGAAGACGCTTTTGACATCCATTTCGAAAATTTTGAAGTTTTTATAGCATGCGAAGGCAATTAAAATTCTAATCAATTCTAGTTTAGAAACAGATGCATAAGTTTCATCAAAATCAATACCTTCCTGTTGATTATAACCTTAATCTATAAGTCTAGTTTGTTTCTTACCACCTTACCATTTTTGTCAAGTTTGAAACCCAACGAGTTCTAATGAATGACTTCTTTTATAGACGAGGTACTAGATTCCAAACTTTGTTTTGTCAAATTGATTCAGTTTGTCTTTCATGACTGAAACCGAATTTTCATCAGAGCCTCTTTAATATTCTTTGATTCTAATTGTGAGATGAGGGCAACAAAGTTGTTTTTGAAGGATGATTTGCTCTTGAAGGATGATCTGGTTCTTAAACTTTCAGAGGGTCTCCTAGAATGTATTGATGTGTATCAAGACCTCTCCATTCTCTTGGTGTTCTTTGTTGTGTAGGCTCCTGCTGAGAGGAAGGAGCCTTCTCTATCCTGGCTTCTGAAGGACCTTCTTGATCTTGTAATTTCGAAGGTACTATAGGTGTTATTTGAGTTTGTGATGTATTTTTAAGAGCCAATGGATGTTCTTCATCTTCTGAATCAAATGTTGTTATCGAGGGTAGTGCTTCATTAAATACTACATGTATTGATTCTTCTATCTTCTTTGTTCTTTTATTGTAAACTCTAAATCCTTTAATGGCAGCACTGTAGCCTAGAAAGATGGCTTCATCTAATCTCGCATCGAACATTCCAAGATTGTCTTTTCTATTATTTAGATCGAAGCACTTGCAATCAAATGCTCAAATGTAAGCGACATTCAGTTTTCTTCCTTTTCACAATTCATAGGGGCTCTTTTTCAGAATGGGTCTTACAAGGAACCTGTTAAGAATGTAACAGGCAGTTGACACGACTTTTGCCCAGTAACCATGAGGTAGACCACTTTGTATAACATTTTTTTGGCTATATCAATGAGAGTCTTTTTTTTTCTTTCAACCACTCCATTTTACTAAGGAGTCCTTGGGCATGAAAAATTGTGAGTTATACCGTTATTATCACAGAAATCTTCAAACTTTCTGTTATCAAATTCTTCTCCATGATCGCTTCAAATTGAAGTAATGAAGTATCCTTTTCTGATATGAATTTTTCTACAAAACTTCTTAAAAACTTCAAAAGCATCATTCTTATTTGATAGGAAGTAAATCCATGTAAATCTGAAATAATCATCTACTAAAACAAAACTATAATGTTTACCACTAAAACTTTGAGTCCTAGTGGGACCAAATAGATCTATATGCACAAGTTTAAGCGATTGGTTAGTAGACACAATATTTTTAGGTAGAAAGTTGCTTCTAGCTTGCTTGCCTTTTAAGCAAGCCTCATAAACCTGATTGTTTTCAAACTTCAAAGTCGGTAGTCCTCTTACTAACTCATTCTTGAACAATTTTGATATGAGCATCATACTAGCATGTCTAAATCTTCTATGGCAGATAAAAGAATCCTTTTTTATAGAAACAAAACACTTTTTATTTTATAAAGACATATCTTCCAATTAAGCATAATATATGTTTTATTTTTTAAGACCAAATAATACGATATTGTCATTAAGATTATCAATAATTTCATAATGTGATGCATAGAAAGTAACTTTATAACCCTTATCACATAATTGACTTACGCTCAACAAGTTATGTTTGAATCCATTAACGTAAAGAATATTATCAATAGAAGCAGAGTTAGAGTCATCAATTTTATCAATTCTAGTGACTTTTGCCTTGTTTTTATTAGCAAAGACAACATTACCTTTGTCTTTTCTTTCAATGTAGTTGAAATGTGATATTTCACCTGACATGTGTCTTGAACGACCACTATCAACTATCTATTTATTTTCTTTTGTCTCCGTTCTGAGGCATATCTACAGAAAGTATTATCTCATTTTAGGTAACCATATTTTTTGGGTCCTTTTAGGTTAGTAGCTTGACCTTTCGGTCTCCAAACATACATTTGAGATAATTTCTCCATTTTAAGGAATTTACAAGAATGACTAATGTGACCATGTCTGCCATAGAAGAAGCATAAATAAATGAATTAGAATTGTTATAATTTTTACCATATATCAGGTTCTTGCTATTTTGACTATACCTACTGCTGGATTTAAGAAAGAAGTTCTTGTATGGCCTAACATTATTATTTTCATTGTAACCTATTCTAGCTTTATAAAAAATGCATTTACCACTAACAAGTAGTGCATAATGATTGTTCCTTCCATCAACGAACTTTGCAAGATCTTTTTCTAGAGATAAGATCTTTCTTGCACATTTCTCTTTCTCACGTTCGAGGGCGACAACTTGTTCTTCTAGCTATCTCACTTTATCAGAATCATTCTTAACCAAAGTATTTTCCAATTTAGCTAATCTTTCTTCCATAACTTCCTTTTCAGAAACCTTTTGCTTATAATCTGGTTATTAGATTTTCATTCACTGATTCTAATGATTTAATCTTACTCTTCAAGGATGCTTCATTTTTCTTGGACTTCTCAATTACTTTGAAATACTTCACTGTCAATTTGTTTTATTAATCATATAATTCATAATATGCATTTCTTAATTCATCAACTTCAATATCAAAGTCAGAATAATATACCTCATTGTGTCCTGAATCGGCGATGAAGCAAACATTGCTAACTTGGCTCTTTTTCTTCGAAGTTTTCAGAAACTTTATCTTACCAGGCTGCAGTCAACCCTTGCTTCCTGGGTTTTTTGTTCTCTATTTTGTCCTTTGGAAGAAGGGGACTTGCTGGTCTTGTGTGTCCAGGCTTCTTGCAGTGATAGCATATGATTTGATTGTTTTGTGTATTGCTATTACTGCTATTGCCTTTTGTTAGGGACCTGTTGTTTTTGATTTTTTGTTCCCTTCTCTTTTCTTTATCAATTTATTTTTGTAAAAAGTGGGCATACTTCCTGACCATGAAATTGAATTTGTCATCCCCATCTATTTGCAACTTAGTGTCGCTTTCATCACCGATTGATTCATCAGTTGCTTTTAGTGCCATTCCTCTTTTGTATAAGAATCCTGCATCTTACCTAAGCTCAATTTCATGGATCATCAAGTTTCATCTTAGCCAGTTGAGTGAGATGGTATCGAGATCCTTTGCAGTTTCCAGAGTTGTCAGCTTTGGTCTCCATTCCGTTCGTAGTGAACTTAGAATCTTTGTTATGAGTTCATCATTGGGATATATCTTTCCAAAGTTCTTTAAGGCCGTGATGATATTGTTAAACCGTCCAAAGAATTCATCCATGGTTTCTCCCTGTTTCATGCCAATGGTTTCGTATTGTTGCATTAAAAGGCTTATTCTATGTTTCTTTAACTCATTCGTTCCTTTAAAGGTGCTTGTAGTTTATCCCACATTCCCTTTGCTGTAGGGCAGTAGGATATCTTCTCATATTCTTTTGGAGATAGTAAGATGTTTTGCTTTAGCGTTCAGTTGTGCATTCCTTCTGTCAGCATCAGAACACACTTCTACATTTTTTGTAGCGGGAAGTGTAGCTCTAACTCTGATGGCTTGCTAGACTTTAATATCTACAGATTGGAGATATATTATCATTCTCTCTTTCTAATACAAGTAGTTGTTTCAATTGAAGTAAGGAGGCTCTGAGACGGATTGCCTTCAAGGCTTCTCAAATTGTGTGTTCTAAAACACAATAAATGTGAAACCTGGCTCTGATACTAAATGATAAATCAAACACAAACAAGAACGGGTGAATTGTATTAAAAAAATTTTCAAGATATATTAAAAGTGATAATATCCTTCTAAATGAAAATAAGTCTATAAATAGGAAGTTCCTATCAACTTTCGAAAAGATCCTACTAATGTTTTAAAAAAACAAAAAAACAAAAGGATCCTGTTAATAGAAAGGAGCCTGCTAATTAATAAGAGCCTACTAGCTATTAAATACAGAAGGAGCCTATTAACGCTCAAAAACGAAAGAAATCTCTTTCGATAAAAAAAACAAAAGAAGCCTATTGTAAAACTGAAGGAGCCTCTTGAAAGCATTATGGGGCAAGATCATGCAAATGATACACGGTAACAACTACACTTATACTTGGGAACAATCTCTAAGTTGGGCCACCAGAAACTCAAAAAGGGTATATTTAATGCAATTCTCTTCAAAGCTGCATTCACCTCTACTATTAACTCCCTTTGGAAGGAGCGAAACTCTCGTAGGTTTACCAATGTTGAAGAAGGGAAATACCAGTTAGCTGACATGATCATCAACTAGATTAGATCAACCTTAATTGTTAAAAATCTACAATTTACTCTCTCTCGAGACATGATACTTGGATGAAATCTTTAATGCGGATTATCATGTTGTTATAATTAGTTAATTTTCCTAATTTATTTTACTTGTATGTAGAGTATTTGACTTGAACTCATGATAATGTTGTGTTAGTTTTCTCTGTAGATAATACAATATTCATTTTCCAGAAAAAGGTATTAAACATAAACTTGATTGGACTAATTTCAATATGATATATGACCTTAAGATTTAATTAGATCTATGTCTATCTGAACATTTAGTTAGATTATGCACCAAAAAATTGTATTAAATAGTTTATGAATGGAAGAAGCGTGAAGAAAATTGATGAATTGAGATAGTTAAGAATGTAATAATGAGGAGAAGACAATCAAGTGGACTGTGCAAAACCCTTTTTTTGAGTCGGTATAGAGAGGAGGATCTTTCTCACTCATTTTATGTCAACTCCAAATTTCAAATTAATAAAATACAAGTTAATCTCTTAATTTCCTTTTTATTACTAGTAAACGAGTTATTCTTCCTCCTTCTAACACTAAAAAAAATCGTTTTGACGAGCAAAAGAAGTTAAATAATATGAAAGTCCCTAATATATCTTTACCAAAAGTTTTTATTATTGATAATTTTATAATAGGAGATTATTATCTATTTCGGACCAATTATCTATTTATTTATGCCGTAGTCTAGGCCGGAAAGGCTCCATAATTTCTTAAAATAAACTGAAGAGTTGTTAGAATTAAGAGCAATGATATATCGGTTTTGATTGTAGTTGGTACAGTGAGATATTGCGACATAGTTCATAGTGGAATACGGTTTGAATAAAATTTCTGTGCTTGTAAGTTTAGTAGTAGATGTTGTGTTGCAGAATGTGAGTTTCGACTATGATCAAAGTGTTAACTTTGCGTGCAGAGAAAAGGGACATGGGTATATTTAACAATACACATTATATTAATTTGGATTTCATACAGTAAGCAGCAAGGTAGCTTTAGGAAGTAGGTAGCTCTACATACAGGAGTACAATAGGAGCAAATCAAAACAACTTCACACTCACACAAGAGGAGCAAATCAAAACAACTTCCAGCCGCAAGTTAACTAAAAGACCACTTATTTTCACAAAGGAGAAAATTTGTACGTTGATTGCGACAAACTCCAGGGAACACTGATCATAGTCATCTGTTAAACTCAGTTAATCCTGAAACAAGAGCGAAGAAAGATCATAATTTGCTACGAAAATGACTCATTAACAGAAG
>JAOQMS010000009.1:22888966-22904890 GCA_027563885.1 Erythroxylum longipes | reverse complement strand
TGTGGTTATTATTTATATGTGAAATATCTAAAAATTATTGTTATTTCATATTAATTGTGGTTATTATTTATTATTATAATTTTTGGAAACATAGTTGATGTAAACTTATAAATTATACAGTACAACTGTACAATATGATAATAGATTATTTTGCAATTTCTAAAAAAATATAGGGACTATTTTACAACTGTACAATATGATAACGAACTATTTGCAATTTCTAAAAAAATTTAGGGACTATTTTGTAAATTTAAAAAATTACCCAACATGATACCAGTATTGACCGGTACCAGTACAGTACTGTACCAAAGTCCAATCCAGTACCTAGTCCGGTACGGTATTCGCAACATTGATTAGAACTATAAGTGGGAACGAAGACGATAAAAGATTGGAGTAAAACAAAAATGATTTTCTATCAAGCCACGTTAAATGAGATAGTAATATCAAGGTTTTAAAAACCAAACCAGATTGGCTGGTCCAACTAGAAAAAGTTTGAACCGACCAGTTGTCTAGTTCAATTTCACCTAATAACCTCTATGTATAAAAACCGGCCGGTTTATCAGCAAACAGGCCAGCTTTTTAGTGAACCGGTCTAATCGGTCTGTTACTGTACAGAATTACAGATTTTCATTTCATCGAAACCTCTCGGTCTTCTCCTCGTGTCACGACCCAGAACTACATCAGGCACATGACAACTGCCATATACTAGGGCTAAGGATACTCACGATACCCTTAACCCGACTATGCAAGGCTAATTGAATATCTTTAAAAACATATTGACAACACAAAACATTCACATATAAGGTTAGTTATAAACCATAAGACAATCAAGAGTTAATTTATAAAATTTTAAAGAATATCAACAGAATCATGAGCCACTATACAATAAAAATACAAAACAGAGACTACTCACGTGCAGTAATACCCCAAAAATGTCAAAAGACCTCACGATCCATTCAAAACGTCAAACTCATCAAATTAACCTGTATGATTGGGAATGGAGGGGGGTGAGTACACTATGTACTCAATGAGTAGGAAAAAAACATATATCACGAATAGAACTCGATACACACTAAGACGGTATAAATAACCCATAAGGTGAACATACAACACATAGGCCTAGTTTATGACTCAACATATATTGGTTAGGAACCATATAGGCCTAGCCTATTAATTCACTTATCCGGTGAACATAGGTTCCAATTCCAATACACAAAAGCATAAAAACATCACATGTATAAATCAAATCTCGTCAGAAAAATAAATATCAGGGTAAGACAAAACAATCATGTGTGACACCACTAGTCGGCCAAACTAACGCGCACACTTACCGATCCTCGGTGTTGGCTCAACTTCATCCATGGTGAGTCCGGACTACAGTCGACAAGAGCTTCATAACCCTAGGTGATGACCTCGTCGGTGTTCAGACCCTAGGTATGGAATCACCCGCGAGTCCCGTAGAAAGGTGTCGATACGGAGACTCGACTTTTATGTACCAGTGTCAAGGGTACGCGGGTCGTTAAATCAGTTGTGCATAGCTCACGATTGGCCAATCATTACCTTACCAATCACAAAACAAATCATATTCAAATTTTAAGTATAAAATCAAGTAAGGCACTATGCCTTTATTTATTGGTCCAACCGATAAAATGAAACCTTATTATGGCTCTAAGTCAAAAAAGACACATATATACGGCAAATATGGCTCGATCATATATATGTAAATTTCAAAACATTATTTTATGCAATAAACCTCATCTTTTGCACTACAAGTACAAAATATTATTCAAAACAATATTGTTTCTTAAATACATAAGCATATTAGCATCCATTTGAAGTTCAATTCTACCCTACATTACCTAGGTTCAAAATTCACATACAATTCATTCAGCACGTCTTAGGATGTTCCAATTCTATTTGAGAAATATGGTTTTCCCAACTCAACTTAAAAGAGGGTATACACTCTTTTAATTTCAATAGTCCTCGGTACGAGCTCCTTGATTCACAGCTCCCGAACCTTTATGCATAAAAAGACGTACGATGAAATTATTACTTAAACATAAATTTCATAATTATACATTATCACATAAGTGCATAAAGCACAATACCACTCCCTTTAAGCTATAGAATTTGACCATTAAATGCCTCACATGGTTACTTCCTTACTATTCATATTAGCTTTTCTTTTGCATTTCCTAAGGCATTTAATGCCTTTAATCCAATACTTACTCATTTCGAAACATACTTAAGCACATCTTTATTTATGCACATTAAGCCATTTCTCGTCAACCTAAGCATCGATCCAAGTCCACTCTAAGTAAACATGAAAATGTTTTCCAATGTATACCATTATAAGGCCTTAAATCCTAAGCCAAGTTCACCCAAGCAATTTATCAAACAATTAAAGTGCATAACTTTCAAGTCACATTTTTAAGTCTTTATCATAATAATTTATGCTCCTATTACGTCATATAATAACACTTCCACTCAATGACACATTCCACCACTCCATTCAAACCAACTCCCTTTATTTAAGCTACATTTATCAATTACACAACTCATTGCATTAATTCACTTCTTCTTCATCATTTGGGCCCAATGTTAACAAACATACATCTTCTTCATTCTTAATCATCAATTCACATTATACATGCACAATTAACACCATAGAATTCATTTAAATAATCAATTCTAAAAGTTATTCAAAAATTCACAGACTTTTACCAAAAAAGGGACCATTTCGGTCTTGGCTTAAAGAAACATCGCTATGACTCATTTCATTCATCTAAACCATGTTTCATGCATATTCAAGGATGGAGAATAACATATCTTAACACCAAACTCAAAATCATAATGTAGAGAGAGATAAGACAAAATTTACCTAAACTTTCCTTTGTTGATATCTTCCAATCCTTTGAGAATTTCCCAAATCTAATGATAGATTTGAGTTCCTTGACCCCAAATTACCTTAGAACACCTAGACTTTGGTTAAAGAATCAAAAAAAGTGGTGAAAGATAGGTGATGGTCGAATGGTTCATCTTCTCCTCCTCTCTTCTCCTTTCTTCTCCTTTCTTTTAAATAAAACAAAGTGGTTTAATGCCAAATAAAGTGGGTGCACTACCATAAGGTGACGAAGGGTCTAGAATTTGACTCTTTTTTGACCAAGCATAGCAAATTTACCTTTTTACCCTTAGCTTATGTGAAATTACCATTATCCCCTCCAAACTTTCCAACATTTGCAATTAAGCCCAAAATTTGAAAATGACCAAAAATTTTATTTTAATTTTGGTCCTCAAACTTTTTCCAACTATATTTAATCCCCCTAACTTTATAAAATTACATATTGGTCCTCCAAGAAATAAAATTTTACATTTAAGTCCCTTAACTTTTAACAATTTGCAAATAAGCCCTTATGTACATCAACTTTTCCAATTAAGTTTTATAAGTGTCCAATGAGTCTATAAATCATTTCTAATCAATTTTAAGCCATTAGAACACATTTAACTTAGCCACCATGGCCATATCCGTCCAATGGAATCGATTTTACTAACTTAGAAGCTTATATGTCAGAAATCTCCAAGATTTCGCATACCGATGAACTCTAAGTTTATGTAAGGGCATATAGCATTATATATCACTGACATAATACCGAAAGTATTCAAATATATTTTTAAACTCACATACAATCATGTATATGTCGATATACAATAGTATCTCCACGTATAGACCAATACAAAAAAAGGCTCAAAGAGTCCGGCGTTACACCTCACCTTTTCACCGTCTTCTCTTTATCATCTTCTGATCTTCTCTTCACCATCTCTCATTGCCTCCACAGATGTAGAAATTGAGCTCTTCTCTTCTCAAATCAAACTTCAGATTTCATTCATCAAACCCTCTCCTCCCCTCTTCACTGTCTTCTCTTCACCATCTCTCACCACCTCCTTAGATGAAGAAATCGAGCTCTTCTCTTCTCAAATCAAACTTTAGATTTCACAAATCAAACTCTCTCCTTGCCTCCACCATCTTTTCTCTTCTCATATCTCATTTCTAACCCCTTTTTCCTGCTTATTTCAAGCCTGTTATAGATACCCTTCGCCAACTTGCGAAAACCTCGTCTTTTTTATGACTAATACTTGGGAGAATTGGTGTAGGAACTGTGAGTACACTTATGCTTTTCTTTATGTTTTTTCTACATCCAACCTTTGCATGCAGTTTGAATTATTTTTCCCTACCTCTTATTAATTTTACAAATTGATGGAAATTGTAGGAAGGGGTGGTATAGATAACAGAATCCCTTTTATTTTAGAAAAGGTTAGTTAATTAATTCTTTACGGTGCCATTAACATGGATATCTTTTTACATTTTTCATTTGAACAAAGTAACTTGAATAAGTTCTATACATTCAGGTTCTAATAGTTATATGTTACATGAGTGTAGTATTTAAGAAATTCCACATATATAGAAATAAAGTACTACAAATTTCAGTGCCATATATTGCAGATTCAATACTTTTTAAAGTGTTATAGGATTTATCTTCTAACGAACATGCACTAACTAGTTCTTATTTTCCTTGCCCTGAATATTTCCTATGGGAAATGAAGGTCAATAGTTAGTGTTCCTTAGTTTGAGAAAACTTGACATGAAGTTATTAATACAGGGTGGGAATGCATTAGTATCCTTCCTTATGGATCCTTAGTGTTCTCTGAAGGTTTTGATCCTAAACAAATGTCAGCTCGGGTACATTGGAATTCTTCAACCAGTTTAGGCATTGGCAGGTTTTGTAGCAAATCAGATGGAACATTAACTGATTGAAATATTCATCATATTTACCAACCATTTCCTTTTTTGCATAGAACGAATGTCTACAGGAGCTCCATCTTGCTGATAATGTCATCTTAAAGGAAAAACATATATTGGAGTATGCTCAAGCTGCAAAAGAGAGGGTAAAAGGCATGACTTCCCTTTTGCAGCCTGAGACCAATGTATCTGAAAACTCTTTAAACAAGTTCCCATAAAAGGAATGTAGTAGTAAATGGTTTGAGTTTGAAGTTGCTGATAGTGAAGATGGTCCCATCAATATGGAAACTATGCCATCAAAACTAGATGACAGTTGCACAAGCTCTTGTTTGAAGAATTCGACCATAGAGGCTAATTCACCCAAAACTTGTCAACAACCATTAGCATGGAAAAAAAGTTGCAACCGTTGGACCTTAGCAATAATGGCTTTTCTTCCCAAGTTGTAGAATCATTGTATGCTTCATGGTCATCAAAACAAGGAGCTGTTTTAGCTTGGAAGCAGGTGAAAGATGAGATAGTTAATTTCGGTGTGGAAACAAGTAAGGGTTGTAGGATGAAAGTTTGCTGTAGAAGGTATTGATATCATTTTCAATACTGGATATATATATATATAATTACATGGATTTTATGTTATTAGCATACAATTCAACTTATTAGTAGGGATGACAAACTGGCCGACTTGACCTTGTTCAATTGAAACACTCAAAAAATGTCGACCGATTGATCAGACCAGGTTTGGGCCACCTCTCTTTAACTTCAGCCATGAATCCTGAAAGGAAATTGATGATAGCTTAGGTTTATGTTTCATTAAAATTTTGTTTGTTTTAACCAATTTTGTTCACTCCTATGGTTGAAGAACATTAACTCTCTAAAGTAGTAATAGTCTCTTTAGTCTCTCTTTGATTTTTATTGTTATTTTAAGTTTTATATTAGACTCATATTTATTTATTATTCATTCATTACATAATAATAAACATTGGTATATTTTTAATTTCAATAAAATATTTTTTACTTATTCTTATAAGTTTTATTTCTTATTTATTATATATGAGTTTTATAGCGGTTCACTACCGGTTGAACCTTTAAACCTTAAATATTTCCTTCTACCGGTTCGATATCCAGTCTGATTTTTAAAACATTGAGTAATATATATTACTATATAGCATAAGTATTTAAGCATTTTAAAATATTACTGATATGCTTTTCTATTGTTATTATCTAATATGAGTAAAAAAATTTAATGTTTTATTTTAAAAGTAAAGTTACGTATTGATTGATTAAGAAATTATATAATTTATTTGATTATTCGATAAGTAAATATTTTCAGTAAATATCACAAGTATGATATATAATTAAAGACATCAATGTTTAAATTAAAAAATATAACCACCATAAAAATTTATGTAAATTCATTTACGAGGGTAATATGCACACAAAAAATATTAACAATATTGAAAAAATATCTTATACTCATATTATATATCAATTTGCAGGAAGATTGCCTCTTTTCCAGGATCAGAAGCAGTAGTAGCTTATACAGTTTTAGCAGTAGTGTGTAATGCGACCAAGGAAGCATAGATACCGTCGAGGATATTGATTAAGGTATCATGGCTGCCCTTTTCTGCAATGACTCCATTTTTTACTACAGCAATTAAATCTGCATTCCTAATGGTGGACAGTCTATGTGCTACAACTACTGTTGTCCTGTTGACCATGACTCTATCAAGAGCATCTTGGACCACCCTCTCTGATTCAGCATCTAATGCACTGGTAGCTTCATCCAGTAATAGTATCTTTGGATTTTTTACGATGGCACGAGCAATGGCTACTCTTTGCTTCTGTCCACCTGATAATTGGATTCCCCTCTCTCCTACTATTGTATCATAGCCCTGAAGTAAGTGTGGTTTTAATAACATTGTTTTAAGTAATACTAGAAATAATGTAAGAATGAATTTGACTTCAATATATAGCTATCTTACCTGTTGTAAACCAGAAATGAACTTGTGAGCATTGGCTAATTCTGCTGCAGCTATGATTTCTGCTTCAGTTGCATTTCCTCCTTTTCCATAAGCAATGTTAGCACGTATGGTGTCATTGAATAAAGCAGGTTCTTGGCTTACTAGTCCCATTTGTTGCCTTAACCATCTTAGTTGAAGCCTCTGAATGTCCGTTCCGTCAAGTGTGATAGTACCTGAATTTGGATCATAAAATCTTTGCAGCAATGCAATTACTGTTGATTTTCCACTCCCACTTTCCCCAACAAGAGCCACAGTCTAGGAAAAATAGGAAAGTGGTATTAGAATGTCATGTTAATTTGATTCCTGCTTTGTCACTTCTCCCAACAATGGTATCTCAGAGACATACCTTTCCAGAAGGAATGCTCAAGTTGATGTCTTGGAAAATTTGAACATCTGGTCGAGATGGATAACTAAAACTCACATGTCGAAGCTCGATTTCTCCAGTAACATTTTCCGGTGTCAGTCCTGACTCATTGCTTGGGTCTATTTCTGACTTTCGGTCTATGAATGAAAAAACAGAAGCAGTCGCAGCCTTCGCCTTGGAAGAATCGGGAGCAAAGTTGCTTGTTTGGGACACTCCTATGGCTGCCATCGTTAAAGAAAAGAACACCTGCAAAATAAGTATAGCATTACTAATTTTAACAGGGTAATTCAAATCTTTAAAGATAAGGATTTTGTATATGTCAGATTTGTATTTGCTCACTTGGAAAACATCTGAGAATGTTGTGTGCCCACTCTGTACTAGTCGTGCTCCGGCATAGAAGCTTGTTGCGTAGAAAGCAAAGAGAAAGAATGATGACAATCCAAATCCACTGCCACTGATCAATCCCATCCTCACTCCAGTCTTCATGGGGCCTTCACATTTCTTTTCATATAATTGCATTACCTTCTCTTCTGCGCAGAAAGAGGCAACAGTTCTTATACTCCCAACTGCATCATTTGCTACTTGGCTTGCTTCCTCGTACAATTTCTGCAGGAAATTATACTTGCATCCGGTTAAGTAATAACATAGATCATGAATGAAATTATTCTGTACTTATACTTGTCTAGAACAAAACCAACAACATAAACATTATATTTTTGACACAACCGGTGGCTTTCCAAGAAGATCAAAACCAAAATTTTCATTCCTTAAAAAAAAAAACAGAACTTTTAAGGCATACCTTTGCATCTGCACTGAATCCTTTCAAGAACTTTATTTGCACAAGGCCGTTGATGCCTACCAAGGGGACTATAGCCAGGATTATTAGTGCTAGTTGCCAACTTGCAGTGAAGGCAATGATCAAAGCTGCTATAGCCGTAGCAATGCTTTGAACCATTTGGGCTAGTGCGTCTCCAACAAGGCCGCGAACAGTTGCTGCATCTGCTGAGAGCCTCGCGCCAACTGCCCCACTTGAATGTTCAGGCTCATCGAACCAACCAATCTCCATGTTAACCACCTTCTCAAAGCATATTGACCTGATCCGTTGAATTAACTTATTCCCAGCTATTGCAAACAAGTATGTTCTGGTTGGACTGAGCACAAGTGTTGCTAGGCCAAGGATCACAAACATTAGTGCCCAGAACCTTGAATCCTTTCTCAACTCCTCAGGTGGTTCAAAGAATGTTTTTATTGCTTTGGACACCAATACACCATAAATTGGCAATATTGTTCCATTCACAGAAGCTATAAGAGCACCAAGTATAAGAAAAGGAAGTTCTGGCTTGTTCAGAGAGGCAAGGCGTCGGATTGGAACCTCCGGGGGTTTTATACTAGGTGGAGAACTTTCTAAATAGTCCAAGTGGTTATCAGGGGCTTCAAGTCCTGTAGGTATACCGAATGAGACTGAAAAGGAGTGCCTACTACTGCTATTTCTTGAGGATCCACGACTAATGGATCTCATTAGTGACCTTCTTTGGCTTGACATTCTAAATGATTCTCTGGTGATCTCAGATTTTTGGTTTTCTGACGCTTCGTTTACTTCCTGTAATCGTATAAGCTGAGCATATGCTCCATCATGGTCCTCAAGAAGTTCTGAATGTGAGCCTGTTTAATTGATCAATAGAGTTAGCATGTTTACATGAGATTTTCTTTCTTCAGAATGCTAACTTTTGGATATAAAAAGTTTTAAAAGATTACCTTTTTCAACTATCTTTCCTTGATGAATAACTGCAATCATATCAGCATTTCTCACAGTGGTCAAACGATGGGCAACAATAACTGTAGTTCGATTGACCATTATTCTATCTAATGCCTCTTGCACTATCTTCTCAGATTCTGCATCAAGTGCACTTGTCGCTTCATCCAAAAGTAAAATCCGAGGGTCCTTCAGGATTGCTCTGGCTATTGCAATTCTTTGCTTCTGTCCACCAGAAAGCTGAGTGCCATGCTCGCCAACCATAGTGTCAAGCCCCTAAGTGAATGCAAATACACTTGATACAATCATAAAATGGAGACACTACTCGGGAACAAAATTGTAAAAATGAAGAAGCCATAGAACCTGTGGTAGTTTGTCGGTGAACTTAGCAGCATTGGCTAGTTCAGCTGCTGCTCTTATTTCTTCAACAGTCGCACCCTCTTTCCCATATGCAATGTTATCCTTGATACTGGATGTAAACAGCACAGGTTCTTGGCTTACTAGACCTGTTTGTCCCCTAATCCATTTAAGCTGCAAGTCTTTGAGGTTAACTCCATCTATGAGTATCTCGCCAGCCTGTGGATCATAAAATCTCTCTATCAGACTGATCACTGTTGATTTGCCACTTCCACTGTGCCCAACCAATGCTGCAGTTGTACCACTTGGGATGAAAAGAGAAAAACCGCAAAATATTTGCTCATCCGGTCTGGTAGGATAAGTAAAATAAACATCCTTCAACTCTATATCTCCATGTAAGTCATCCAATATTCTTCCACTTGTGTCATAAGCATCTATCTTCGGCTTCCTGTTGATAGTCTCAAACATCTTATATCCTGCAGCTTGACCAGCACTAAAGGCACTCATACAGGGAGACGCCTGTCCCAAGGACCTGCAGATTCCACGCCAAAAGTTTATTTAAATTCCCTGATCTTAGAAATATGTGCTTGTGCGCAGTATTTAACCAGCAGTAAGAATCAAAATGGAACTCACATAGATGCAGTCAATACAGCAACAATCACATTAATGACTTGGCCCCCTTTATACCCATCTTGCGATATTAATCTGCTACCATACCACACAGCCAGGGAATAAGTACTGAACACAATGAGCATAATTGCGCCAAGACCGATTCCGGCAACCAACCCTTCCTGAACCCCGGACTTGTAAGCATTGAACAGAAATTTGTTGTAAGCATTGATTGCTCTCTTTTCCCCAGTGAATGATGCTACCTGAAAATATCAAACTATTGTTATGCTTGTTGAAGAATGTAAATTTTCAATATGAATTCCATTGGCTGTGACTACATGACATACAGTTCTGATTGAGCCAATGGTCTGTTCTACTACAGTTGCGGCTTCTGCATAAGCTTTTTGGCCACGAGTTGCCGTTCTGGATATCAAAATGGACATGGTTGCTCCACCTAGCACTAAAAAGGGGATCGAAGATAACATCACCAGGGTAAGGGACCACCCTTTAACAAACGCTATGATGAATCCGCTCAGGAATGTTGCTATTAGCTGCAGAAATTTTCCAACCTGCACAAATTCAACAGGTTTGTCTAACGTTGTCTCTTCATATTCCACATGTATTTGATGATTGCTGGTTTATAGCAAGTACCTTTTCACCTATTGCATCTTGTATGACAACTGTATCACCAGACATTCTGCCAATAACCTCTCCAGTGCTTGTATCCTTGTCAAAGAAACCAATATCCTGTCTCAATATTGTCTTCAAGTAGATATACCTTATTCGTGCTGCTTGTCTCTCCCCTGTGATCATCCAGCAGGCAACCTCTGACAAAGAATGGATTGGTCTGAGTCTTTATATCGCAAAATTTTTGACAAATTAGTTGATTTTTGAATATGAGATGTACTTACGAAGCATGGAAGCTACTCCAGCTCCCACTCCCAAGTAAACGTATTTCAGAGAAACCTACGTTTGTCTAGACAAACTTAGCAACTTCCAGTTATCAACAATTTTTACAAGAGACAGGACATTGGCAATCTAATCTCAAGCATCATAATGCCTTTACCTTGGAAACTTTGTGGACGATGTTTGTCTGGGTTTCTCCAAAAGAATTAACTATTTCCCCAAGAATCAAAGTCATTATTGGAAGAGACAAACCATTTCCAATTGCACCAACTGTTCCAATGATCATGAGCATGGTGTCCGTTGAATCCGCGAAGGAAAACAACTTCAGAAACGGAATTGTATTTCTCTTCACAGGCTCTTCTTTGTCACTATTCAAGTCTGAGCTTCTCTTATGCTCTTTTCCTTTCGAAGATGAGGCTGTATTATCCATCCCCTTGGCCATGATGTGCAGTTGGAGATAGTAAAATGGACAGTCTATAAACTTCTTTCAGAATATGCAAAACTTGACTGAATCTGTAGGACACAAGCCATAAGAGAAGAAATCAACATCGTGGAATATGGAAGAAACACTGGAATAAATTTTAAAAAAAAGAAGAGTAAGAAGATTGTCTCATGACCATATTGAAATCGGAAAGAAGAAAAGAGCAGTTAGAGGACCAGAATGAACTTATAAAAATTAGCATAGCTCCAGGCTGTTTTATGGGTTCTTTTAGTTGTACAATCACATATCAACATCTATAATCCTACATTATAGTCAAAGCTGTTCTCATCGTGAACTGAAATCTTATGAGACGCAGTTAGTTGCTTCCATTTTCTTGCATAAAGAAAAGTTCTTAAGTATCTCCTTGACGTGGGCAACCATGTCTCGGCACAACTTGAGGGTACTTGTGCATCGTCCTGAATATTTTAGTATTTGATTTGATATACAAAATAGACTGAGCACCGATATATATGCTCTATTACACATGCATGTTATTTTTTACAGGTTTCAATAACTCTCACGCTTCCAGGAACTTACCTGAATTGTCACCTCAGGTTCAACCTATCTTCCTCCCACTGCATTGGATTTCCAACTCAGATTTAGAGGGAAAGTAAGGGAACAGGAACATTTTTCTGCACCCAAATGCTTTTAAGAAATTGAACTTCAAATTCTAATATTTAATAACGATTAAAAAGAATTTTAATATTATAACAATCTCTTAAACTTCCCTTCTACAGAATTTAAAAATATTATTAAATTTTGGATAGAAAATATACCTTTTTAACAAAAATAAATAAATAATAACGTTAAAGCCTGATGAGAAAGAACTTGAAATTATTTTATTATTGTTACTCACAACGAGGACAACTCCTTTCTTACGGATTATTTAAAAATAGTCTCTCTTATAAACAAGTTTCCTCCTATTAACGGAATTTTTGAGTGAGTAGTTATCACTATTTTTTACCATGACTCCTCTGCAGTTTTTTTTTTTTTTTTCTGTAATAAGAAGGAGGCCAAAGTCTAGTAACAGTCAAAATTAAAAAAAAATAATAGCGAGATACAAAAATCCCAGAGTATCTCCATAAAAGAGCGAGAGAACGCCCCTCCATAATCGGTGAAGATGCACATAATGACCAGGGATTGAAAGCCCGTAATTCCCCAACCAATCTGCACAAATTTGGTAGTTAATAAAAAGTGACTCCTCTGCAGTGATAATTTGGCAGTTAATAAAAAAGTGAATATAATATAATGATTTAAGGTGGAAAGAGACTTTACTTGACTTAAAGCCATGTGCTTTCTTGTGATTGAAGAAATATTTAATCACTTCATTGAAAATCAAACCTTACAAATTAGTTTTTTAACATTTTTGGTACGGTGGAAATTACTAGGCTCAATTAATTTGCAATAATATATATGTTATTTAAACATGAAGCAAGGTCAACGGTCAATTGAATGCAAAATCTCATTTCTGTGGTGCTAAGCCTAACAGCACAAAATCAAAGAGCATCAACGAACCATCCCACGTCTCATCAAATTGTCCAAAAGCCACGTCGTGTAGAGTGGATTTTCTGATATCGATTCGATTATGCCATGCTCATACAGGATGATAGTGCCCAATTGCCTAATTCGTGGAGACATATAGTATTATTTTGAGTTTTAGTGTTTTGAAATTGAATAAAATATAAAGGGTTCTACAGATTTCCAACAAACAAAATAAAAATGATGGTATGCACTAGAAGATGTATGCTCATACATAATCATCTTCAAGAGGCTGCGGTCCACGCTCCATGGTCGGCAGGTAAATGAATATCCGAAATTATACTAATAAATATTAATGTTATATTTAATCCATATTAAAATCAATATGAATTTTGGTATATTATTCATAATTTTAATTTCGTCGTTTTGTAAGTTTAATCAATTCAAATAAATCGAAACTCAATTGAAAATAATAGAAACCTTGGATGTTGACTCTTTACCCACCATCCAAATTATAGTGTTTAAATATAGCTCGCCTTCGTATGATGGAGCAGGTTCCGGTAGTTGTTATTAGGTTGCTGATTTAATTGTTTCATTAAACCAAACTTGGACTTTGAAATTTGATAAGACAAGAGGTGGATTTATTTTCTACTAATATAGTCTTAATCCATATTTGCAATTTCTGTAGACTTTGAATCCAAGACCAACAATAATATTGGAAATTCTGATGTAGCACATATTATATATTTTTAATCTATCATGTGAATTTTACTATATTAAATGATATCCGTATGGCATAATGGAGTTCACGAGTCAGGCTTAAGTTATTTTTAATTTTTATTTCAAATTCTTAATCAAAACTAATTAAATTTATGGGATTCCTTATGATTTGACAAGCCGTCAAAGTATTCCCCAACTTTTAAAACTTATCAAAACCCCCTGTATTTTTTCTAATACACGTTTCCCTTATCATCAAACATCTATTAAGAACCCTAACTTCTCAATGTAACAGTATAGGCGACACTACTATGTCATCTAACAAATGATGTCGTTTGGGTTTAACCCTCGTGACATTTAGCTTCATTCAGTGCCACTTGAAGTAGAAACAATGAAATATTATGAAGAATTGGAGGAATATTTTGTCAACTGATTTATTAGAGAGGGGAAATCTATTGAAATATAATTGGGGAAAAAGCTAGGGTTCCTTAATTCAATCATTAGAGAGGAGAAATCACTACAAAGAAGACAGAGTTTACTTATGAGCATGTTTAATCGTTATCCCCATTTTGAATTATTGTAGAATTTCCCTTTTTGATGTTTTTGTATCCCTATTAATTTCAATTGCACATAACATTCTTTGCGTGTTGCTACATACATCAAGAATTATCAAGATTTTTCTCTAAATTACCTTTGAGGATAAAGTGATTTTTGGAAGTCTCTTATGTCACTATCAAATTTCTCTATGCTAGATCAAGGCCATTTATTGTCCTATAGCATAGCCTAAAATAACATTTTCTTTATTTAAAATGGAGTAGATATGTTATATATTAACAAAAAAGAAAATGTTTGCCTTTAGTAGCAAAAGATGTGTAACTACTCAATCAAACTTACTAGTTTTTAACATAAGTAACCCCTTTCAGGAGCTTCTTAAGTGTTAAAGCAATTTATTGTTTTTATGTATTATTTGCTATTTATATTTGTCTTGCATAATTCTTTCTTTTTTTTTGGAAAATTTTTACTAGAGTAGTGGGCGTGTGAGAGTTGGTTTAGCAATTATGTACTTCTGCAAGCTTTTTGTTGTAGATTTTATTCATTGATCTAGTTTTGTACTCATTTGGCCTCAAAATGTTATCTTGTGAAATTTTTAATTAAAGTTGACTTTCACCAAAAAAAACCAGCAAAGGATATAAATTTATATAAGTTATATATAGAAACATGCTACATGATTTTATAATGCATTATTCTACTTTATGATTAATGGAATAGAAATACGCTATATGATTCTATAATGCATTATGCATAATTACACCAATTTGATAGTTATAATAAATTTGCATATATTTGGTACTAAAATTACATATTGTAGTATTTATTTTTGTTAGAGGTACTATTTGAGGAATGGATAGTACTTTAAACCCAAGAATGAGGTTTGAGTACTTCTACAGTGGATTCTTCAAATTCAAACTAGAAATAATATATAAGGAGAGGAGAAAGATTGTTTTAGTTGTAAGGTAGGTGAGATTACATTGGTTGATTTTATACTTAATGTTAAGAGATTAAGGTATGGAGAGGCATAGAATTTTACCTATAAATCACCATGTGAGTTATTTGAAGATGATTTAAGACCATTACGAAATGATAATGATGTGAGAAACTTGATAGGTGCAATTAAAGAGAGAAAATTGAAGACAATAGAGATCTATATTTATTTATTTTATTTTGTGTTGATTTTAGTGTTTAATTAGTAAAATCATTATTTATTTTATTTTATAAGGTGACAAATGGAGATTATACCAAATTTGGCTTAAAATATCTAATTGAAGCATCATTTGTCAAAGTCACAAATTTTAAGAAGATGACGTAAAAGAAGACAGATTGTTGAAATTGATAAAATAAGATTATGCTTAGAGCCAAATTCACTCTAAGAAGTTTAGTCTAATTAGGATACTTTATTTTCAGTCCTATTATAGAAGGATTTTGATTTGCTTCAAGCATCATCTATGGAATATTCATAGACTACAGTTTTGGAAAGGGAAGAACATGTTATTCTCTATTTCTTTTCTCTTCTTTCTTCTATCTTTGGTATAGAATAGTCATGAGTGGCTAAATCTGAAATTTTTTATTTAAAGGGAATTGAAAATCCACTTGTAGCTTTTGGAGGTTTTGTTCTAAATTGGATTTTATTTTAATTTAATTATTTTTAAATTTCTTATACTTCTAATTTATTTATGAGTAATTAATATTGAATGATCAGATAAATTAATTTTGTATTGATTACTCTATTGTTATCTATGAGTCTATGAAACAACCTTAATTCGATGTCTCATTGGGGTTACTTCAAAATTTAACCAAAGATTGCATGTAGTGCAACCTCGGGTCGTTCTCTTTGAGGAGCCGAAAATGAAATTTAATTCCTAAGTAACTAAATGCAATGCAACC
>JAOQMS010000009.1:22840124-22863492 GCA_027563885.1 Erythroxylum longipes | reverse complement strand
AATGTGAAATAATGTGAGATGTGCAATAACGTGATTTATGTGTTATGTGACTGGGTGAGCCATCGATGATGGTTACTTATTAAGTTTGCAAAACTCACCCAAAATTTGCAATTATTTTTCAGGATTAAAAGAATACCCCGTTAGGCCAACGAGAGTATACCTACAGCATGCAAGTGAAGAATAGAGGTCTGGATCAGTTCACGTCTGCATTGCATTTCCTTAATTTGTATTGAATTATTTATTTCGCAATTGTTTGTATAAAATTGTATTCCGAAACAACTAGAGCGTTTTGTATTTGTGAAAGGGCCCAAATGGCTATTGAAATTATTGTTGATTTTATTACTATGATTAAAAGTGTTTATAAGTGAGAGTGGGCCATACGTGATGCTTAACTTCCGCATAATATGTGTGATTGTGGTTTTCAAAGAAAACAAAGAAAAGTTTTTATACCGATTTCCGAATGAGTGTCTTAGCACGCCACCTTCGCGGGGCACGAGCTTGGACATCACACAAGATGTCGAGTACGTGGCTGGCAGGAGTGGGGAGCTACATGTAAATTGTTGAAACAAATGCAAGTTTGAGAAGTACTGCATTTCTATCGCTGTTTGTGTGGTTGATGAACCAAGATAGTGTAAGCTCCCATTCAAAAAGATGGTTTATCTCTTCTACCATATACTAAATCCTGGTTTATCTCTCCTACCATATACTGAATCCTACTCCATATAGATTTAGAGTACCTACAATTAAAAAAGAGGTGATTTATGTCCTTATTTACATTTTGGCAAAGATCACAGCAAACATTGTCAGGTTGAACCATTAACGTTTGGTCATGAGCTTGTTCTTTATTGCTAACCAGGTGTTGAATGAAGCTTTGGGGTTCATGGTATTCTTCCAAATAAGATGATACCAAGCAACTTGAGTAATATTGTTCCTGAATATATGATGGCAAGATGCATTAAAGAAGATATTACTAGAATTTGGAACCTAGCAGATAATGTTGTCTAGTATAATATTCCCCAATTGTGGCAGTATGGCTCGCAAAGACCCCTGAAGTTAATCCTCCAATCAACATTGATAATTAGATCTGATACTCTTGCATCCAACGGTACGTGATTACGCATTTAGGCCTAAATAGGGTGGGTTATAAGGGAGCTAATCTCTAGCCAATTGTCGAACCATACCTAGATGTTTCTCCCTCTATTAATTCCATGCTTGATATGAGGATACATCCAAGTCCTCATTTTCAATATTTCATTAAAAAAACTAGGAGAAATCGGAAGAAGTTATTACATACCAGAAGTTGTGGCCTTGAAGATGGATTTGGTGTATCCATTTAGTCCACAGTGCTTCTTTGTTTGTAACTAGCCTCCAAAGTTTTTTCCCAAGTAAGACTTTTTGCATGATCACTGTTGATTGAATGCTAAGTCCTCCAAGCCTCATCGGAAGAGTAATATCAGTTCACTTGACTTTTGCCTTCCTCCCTGAATCACAACCACCAGACCATAGAATGCTTTAAGAAGACGATCAATTTCTTTAATGATCTTACGAGGCAAAATCGTATGGGCTAACCAGTGGGTGTGAAGACTGCTTAGACATAAATAATTAGGGTGATTCTTCCTGTATAGGAGAGAAAAAGATTTGGCCAGGAGAGGACTTTGCTTTTTAATCTATCCAAAATGGAAATGCAATTTGCAAACTTTAGCTTAGAGAGAGAAATTGTTACCCTCAGATATTTGATAACCGGGGGATGAAGGGTAGCCCTGTAGCTCTGCAAAGATCATTGGAGTTGCGAGCATCAGCTGAAACAATTAGACTGCTCTTCTATATTTTTATCCGTAAGCTAGACCACTTCAAGAAAGTCATTAGAGCATTTATAAGGATGGTTATAGAGGCTAGATCTGCTGAACAGAATAAAATAAGGTCATCTGCAAAGGATAAATGTGTGAGATGAAGATCAAGACATTTCTTATGGTACTTAAAGTTACCATTAGAAGATGTAAGTGAGCGAATGAGTTTAGACAAGCCTTCTATTACCAAGGTGAAGATGAATGGGGAGAGAGGGTCTCCTTGCTGGAGCCTTTTGTGATTTTTAAACTATTTTGAAGGAGATCCATTCACTATAACACTCATAGAGGGGGACTGTATACACTCCAACAACCAATTAACAAAGGTAGGTGGCATTTCTAGAATTTCCAGTAAGGTTTTGACAAATCCCCAATTTACCCTGTCAAACGCCTTGTAGAAATCACATGTAGTTGTTTATTTGCTTAACTGAAGAGTAATCTCTCACCAGTTCTTGAAGTAAGTGGATATTATCTCCTATATTCCAACCTGGTATGAAAGCCCCTTAAGTTACTTCCACTGTATCCTTAGGGACCCTTTCAATCTATTCGTAAGCAATTTAACTATAATTTTGTAAACTGTATTGCAGCACGAGATAGGATGAAAATCCCTATATGCACTAGGTGTTTGTGTTTAGGTACTAGACAAATATGTGTTATTCAATCCTTTTAACATATTGGAGTTCTGAGAGAATTCCAACATTGTTTCAATCACTAACGATCCTATGATTTTCCAAGTTTGCTGGAAGAACCACATTGTAAAACCATCCGATCTCGGGTCCTTGGAAGGATGTAATTGCGTAAATATTGATTAGATATCATGCAAGGAGAAAGGAGTAATCAAAGCTGCCTTACTCTCCTCTGAAATGGTTATCGCTAACATCCTCATCATATTGATAGTCGGCATCTCTCCCAAATCAGGTCCCATCAGTTGCTATCCTGAAGGCTAATAGTTCTGTTGACATTATGTCTAGCCATGATAGAAGCATAATAGAACTTAGTGTTAGCATCACCTTTGCTAATTCGGTTCAATCTAGCCTTTTGCTTCTGGATGGAATGATGAAGGTCTAATGACTGTTGGTAGTCTATGAGAAGATTACACTCAAGTTTCCTCTTATTGACATTCTCCAGGTGATTGTAACACTTTTCCTGGGCCTGCTGAACTCTATTACGAAGAATGGATATATTCAGATGTACGCCATCAGTAGCTAATTTGAATGCTTATTTAACCCTTCTCAATTTCTGCATCAATTGATAAGCTTTAAAGCCCTAAAACTCCTGCTGCCAGCAACTCTGGATGATATCCTGAAACCCCTCCAATTGAGTAATGCCATTGAAAAAACGAAAGGGAGTTCTCCTTATTCTTTCTTCATCCCAGCAGTGAATGAGCAAAAAGGAGTGGTTAGAGGTCAAGTTTTCCCCCAATTTCAATTCCATTTAAGAACTCTAACCCTATTATGTCGACTAATCTTAAATTAAATTGTGACTTTGTTAGAGTTTAAGAAGATGTATTTAATTTAGAAAGTTGAAGAGTTGTCTGTGTACGATAATCCTTTATAATCGTTTTAAATTGAACCTGCACATCTTGAAGAAATTCTTAAAAAATTTGCAGAGTCTTTTTCTTTTCACTTAATATCTTAAGCTGTATAGATAGTACAATATGAACAGGCCTTAAAAAATACTTATTGTTGTTAAAATGTGCACATAATCGATGGATACTAACTTATTGCAAAAGATTGGGCTTGCCTCGAGCCAACCGCTACCGCTAGGAACAGTTCTGGCTCAACGTTTGATAGGGTCCAAGGCAGCTGGACCTGAGCCCAAGTTTGACTTGACTCAGGTTGAGGTATTTTTCAATAAAAATATAAAAATGATGTTATTTTTCACAAAACATTGCTTATATACTTTAAGTCTGGACAATCTAAACCTAAGCTTGGCTCGTTGATTTCAAGTCAGACCATGCCGAGCTTGAGCTCGGGCTCAAATGCCTACTCTACAAGTCATTTAGTTTTGTGATGAGTTGTAGTTTTTATAGTTAAAGGTACTGATCAACTTGTAAAAATACAAAAATTAAATATATTCTTATATTTTTATATTTATAAATTAATCTTTAACTTTGACATATATTCATAAAATAATTTTTATAGATAAAATTTATTAATCATGATGGATTTAATATATCATAAAAATAAGACTTGACTTTAAGAAGTATGTTGTTAATTTTCATATAAATAAAAGTTGTTAAATAAATTAATGTCAATGTTAAGAATTAATATATAATTTATAAATTATTAAATATTAAATATCTATTTATTTTTATAAAATTTTTCAAAAATTAAAAATTATTATTTGTCTCAAGTTTATATTGGAATATCTGCTTTTTAGTATAATACCTCAATTCTCAGTCTCGTCTTTTATGTGAAATTTTACAATATCTGGTCATCATTATGGGTCAATTTACAATCTAAAATCTCATTTCTTCTTTGATATGGGTTTAGAATTTTCATCCATCCAATAAATAAATGGATGAAAGCTCATAAAACATAGTAGAAATGGAAGAAATGAAACAAAGCGAATTTCTTGCACTTTATTGCTTTTACTATTATTATTGCTGTGGTTCTAATAGTTTTCCCTAATAGGAAGAGCTTTCTATAATTGGTCCAACAAACAGATGGATAGTTGGCTGATGAGGAGGAAGTTGGATGGAATGGCTCTATCAGTTTAATTATAGTTGTGCTAACTTCAATAAACCCCTCTATTAGGACCATACACCTATAGAGAGAATTAAGCTTGGGACCAAAGAATACTCATCACAAATTCCCTTTTAGATTGACCGCTTTTTGTCAATTATGAGGGACTTGAAGCAGCTGTTTTAAAAGAGTTTGGAGTCCCGGCCGAGCGATATGAAAGAAAACTTATTCCTAGATAAAATGGAAAATTAATGAGGAAGCAATCATCAGGGCTAGAGTCTAGAGCAGCCCTTATTAATCCTTACTTCAGGAATCAGAGTCCCGCTATTGGAACCGAAGAAAGAGATGCTCTTGGCGGGGGAGATCTGCTCGCCTTGGAGCCAGCTCAAGGGAACAGATCAGAACCCTCCTATTTTTCGAAAACAGATCTTCAGAAATTCTTATCCACAAATTTGTTTTCGTTTCATTTGTTTATTGTGAACTTTGTAGATAGTAGTTGTTAGCACAGGATAGGACTTGGTTATAATTTCATCCCCTACTCAAGACACTACATAATCATCACTCAAGCCGAAGTCAATTGGCTGGTAAAAACGAACAGAAAAAATTTAAATAATTGGAGTCTCCTTTGCATTCATTACTCACACTTTACCTACCTATAATTAAAGGCCTACCCCTGCGAACTAAAAGAACATAATGCGCTACCATTCTAGCTGCTAGAGGGTCCCAAAAACAAAGAGATTAAGTTCAACCACACAAGGAGAGTGATTATCGATTGACTTACTTGTAGTCCAAGCTCTTAAATCAGGCCCAAAATCTGATTCATAATTAACTAGCCTGCTTCCCAACAACTTGATTCTGAAAACATTTAAAACGCTTACCTACAATTTCCACTTTGAGTCAGTCTAGCTATCAAGTATCAACCACCAAAGATGGTAATGTATCTTGATGCTCCCAAACAGGGACGGGTTTCTGCCAAGTGTCGAATTCTCAGATCTATAAGGAAAGATAAGGTGTTAAAGATAATGACAGATGTAAATGATGTGAAAGTATGATAGATGCGACCGCATTGAATAAGAGGGGCAAGGAGACACTATAAAAGTCAAATTCATCACCGATGGAGGCTACGCTTCGATTAATTTCGGTGTTAACATATGAAATTTCAAAATCTTAAACATGCTTAATGTTTGACCATTCTCTTAAGTATAGAGGCTGCATGTAATACATTTTCGAGGTGACTCAAATGATAAGCTAAGCAGGTGCTTGATTAGTTGATATGATAGGAAAGAAATGAGTAAAAAATTAAAAAATAGTTGATAATATATTATGATTAAATAAATATTATTTTTATGTCCTTTTTTAAGTTAATACTTCATATCCTCTGATAAAGAGAAAATAGAAGTTATATTTATATTTATTTTTTATTATATTTATTATAATTCATATTACTGTTCTCTCAAATAAACCAAGCGTATTTTAAGACTCGTTAAAAGGTTGGTTATCAATCATTTGGATTGAATAAGTAACCAAAAGAGTTGACAAAATTTAAAGAAATTGTTTAGACAAACTATATAAATGTGGATCAACATCAGGTCTGTTGCCGATTCTACGAAGGTGGCATCAAGCACAACATCAGGCCTAAAGTTCTTGTCGAGGACAGCGAAGCATTTACCTTTTGGAAGCTACACGGTGGGTTTGGTGACAAATCAAACCATCGCTTTGCATGTCATTACTTCCTTATTTATAGCCATCGTTGTCGTACAGATACATCCATCTAGCTTCCCTTCCCCCCTGACTTAGGCGCTTGTTATCCCACAGCATATATTGATTCCACTAAGTATAATAACCATTAAATCCACGTACAGTCTAGATTCAAGTTCAAGACATGACCAATCATCGACATAAATTGTTAGGAAATTTGCTCCATAAACAACGTATCCACAAAATAATATTGACATCAACAATCCGATGATGGTGAAGGAAATTTTACCCAAGGGAAAGTAGACCTGCCATATTTTGGGGTAAAAAAGCCAGATGAGTTCACAGCCATACATCCCGTAAGGGTAATACTGACTAAATGCTATTGTTTAATCCGGTCGAACGTGTGTCTTTTTTGCCCTGATTTCGTAAATGAATTGAATTGTTGTAGCAATCTTATGGAGATAAATTCCTATTTGCTATTCATAAAGTCACGTTGACTAAATGGATATATTTAGTTAGCGAGTTTTTAAAAAATTATTTGAAATTGATCTTACTCATTTCATATTTAGTAGAATAAGTTTTCTATAGATATTTTATATCAGTTTCATAATTTTATCTTGCTGATTTATTTTGCTCATAAAGCAAAATAAAACAAGAGTTACTTGCTGAATTATCATAACCACAATCATGTCTAAAACTAAATTACCCTCTTTAGTTTATCATTTCACATCTCAGAAATTCCAATTGAAAATTAAGATACATACCTGAACAAGGGCAAAAACCAAGAGAGTGATTAGGACAGCGATCAAGGGAGGAAGATGGGGCTGAAAATTGTAGCCTTTAAACACGACCCAGAATGTGCAGAGAGTTACAACTCCAATGCCCACCGCAGACAGTATCACAGATTCAAAAAGGATTTTTCCTGTTATAAAAAATAATAGAATAACAATGAGCATAGCCAAAGGTTAGAAAGGGTTGTTGAAATTGGGTTAAAGTTCCAATTATGTTTTACATGGAATCCCAAATTATATTGAAATATTTTAATTATGTTTTACATGGAATCCCAAATTATATTGAAATATATATAAAGACAAGTTCAAATTTTGTTACTTTTCACTTAAATTAATAATAAGTTCTTAAAAATAATAATATTGCGTTACATGTGCAAACTTAACAGAAGTCTTTATTAGAGAGATACACTGGTAGGTCCCAATCAAAGCTTATAAAATTGTTAAGTAAAAAATATTCTGCTTATGGAGTTGATTGGAAATTTGCCAACTTTATTCTCGACCCTCAAAGCATTTAAATAATAATGAAATTAACAACTATTCCTATTTTTGAGTAAATAACTCTTAAAGAATAGGACAACATGGCAACAACTAATGGATAAATTCAATAAACAAATCCTAACTACTTCTCCTATGCTTTTCGTCACGTCCCACATCGGATAGGCAACGGGAAGGCTCCTGGTTTATAAGCGTGGGCGTTACACACCTCACTAGGTGCATCTTTTGGGGAGAGGGTAATGGACACGTGACAAGTGGTATTAGAGACAACCTGTTTCCGACTCCGATGTCCCGCCAAGCGCCCTTTAGGGTGGGGTAGGCAAAGGGCCCACCTGTGATGAGGGCGTCACAGGATTGGGTGGGGGAGAGTGTGACGTCCCACATCGGATAGGCAACGGGAAAGGTCCTGGCTTATAAGCATGAGCGCTGCACACCCACTAGCTGCATCTTTTGGGAAGAGAGTAATGGACACGTGACATTTAGTAACGAGCCACGTTCAGCTATTTGGACCACTTCTTTGGCAGCCAGATAGTAGTAAGCTTCTAACCACCTTTAGCTACGTGGACCATATTAATCAAAGTACTTTGGATTCCTTTTGGATATTCATATGGACCTCCTGGGCTTATCATTGCTCCCCCTTTATCGAGAACCTTATCCTCAAGGTTCAATTTAAGGAACCGGTCCTGCAACTCTTTGGTGCTTTTCCAAGTAGCATCTTTAAGAGACAAGTTTTTCCATTTGACCAACCTTTCTTCAGTAATCTTGGATCCCTTTTTAATTGAACGTGTCTCCAAAATGGTTTCCGATTGTAGGAGAAGCTCTCCATCATCATTGGTAGGCGGCAAGTCTTCTATTGCAAGGATTGTGTCTCTTAATTTCCTTTTAAGCAAGGAAACGTGGAAGATAGGATAGATGCAAGACCGCTCTGGAAGCTTAAGTTTATAAGCAACTGGACCGATTCACTTTTCAACCTAATAAGGTCCATAGAAATGGCATGCTAATTTTTGGAATGCTCGTTCAAAGACAGTTTGTTGACGGTAAGGGTGAAGCTTGAGAAAAACCCAATCCCTTACTTGAAATTCAACATCTCTCTCCTTTGTATTTACAAAATGCTGCATGCGATTATTAGCTGAATGTAAATTGGTTTTGAGTTGTCAAAGTACCCCATTTCTTGTGGTCAGCTGCCTATCAACTTTGTTGACTGGAGTCAAGCCTTCTTGATAATGGGGAATTGTTGGTGGCAAGCATCCATACAAAGCTTGGAAGGGTGTCGTGCCAATGGATGAATGGTAAGTTGTATTGTACCAAAACTCTACCCAAGGAAGCAAGGAACTCCATTTTCGTGGCAGCTGATGAGCCAAGCATCGAAGATACTGCTCAACACATAGGTTTACAACTTCAGATTGACCATCACTTTGGGAAAATAGGAAGAGCTCATTTTTTGTTGGGAGCCTCGCATCTTAAAGAACTCACTCCAAAAATGGCTAACGAAGATTGGGTCTCAATCACTAATAATTGATCTTGGCATTCCATGTAATTTCACCACACCTTCCACAAAATTTTCAGCCACTACCTTGGCAGTAAAAGGATGTGCCAAAGTAATAAAATGTGCTATTTTACGGAGTCGATTGACAACAACAAGAATGGTGTTCTTACCATTTGAGAGTGGAAGCCCTTCTATGAAATCCATCGTGATAGCGCCCCAAACTTGGCAAGGAATTGGTGACGACTGTAAAAGTCCCACTGGAGAGAGAGTATCTGATTTAGCTCGTTGACAAAAATCACATGCCAAAACGTATTCTTGCACCTTCCTTTGCATTGATGGCCAATAGAATTGTTGGGCAAGAATTTTTGTGGGTTCGCAACAATCCTGAATGCCCACCCATCTGTGAGTCATGGAATTTGTGTAGTAATTGCTGGATGATATTGGATTTGAGAGGCACCACCATACGATTTTTATGGTAAATCAGTCCATGTCTCCATATATATGGGTTGATCAATTGCAAGCTTTCCAGTTTTCTGCATGTAAGGGTCATTTGCTGCCTCTTTTTTTTTTTTTATATCAGCCTATATGGGAGTTTGTGGGATAAATAAAGCATTAAGGGATGGACTGTCCCACCTATATGATAGTGCATCAACAGCTGAATTCTCTTTGCCTGGTTTGTAAATAATCTCGTACTCACCCAAAGAGCTTAGAAACCCGCTTTTGTTGTTCGGGAGTTGTAATGCGTTGCTCCAACAAATACTTTGGGCTGTATTAATATGTTTGGATGAAGAATTTGTGGCCTAGCAAATACGGTCTCCACGTTTGAATAACTACTACTATGGCTAACATTTCCTTAGCTTATATGGACCATTATCTTTTTGACACTGCTAATACTCTGCTTATATACGCAATGGGTTTCCCTTGTTGAGAGAGTATTGCACCAGTACCATCACCTGAAGCATCACTTTCAATGACAAATGGCTCATTGAAATTTGGTAGTGCCAATATGGGTGTCGTAGTCATGGCTTGCTTAAGGCTTCATCTACTTCCTCACTCCAACTGATTTAATAAGTTGGTGAGTGGTCGAGAAAAAATTTCATAATTACGAACAAACTTCCTATAATAACCTGTCACGCCCAAAAACCCACGTAACTCGGTAATATTAGTAGGCCGTGGCCAATTTAACATCGCCTGGAATTTTCTTTGGTCTAATTTCACTCCTTAAGGGGTAATGATATGACCCAGGTATTCCAGTTCCTGTTTCCCGAACTCACACTTTTTGAGCTTAACAAAGAAATTGTGCTGCCTTAGAATTTCAAAAGCTAATTAATATGTTCAAGATGCATAGTCCAATCTATACTTTAAATCAAGATATCATCGAAGAACACCAGCATAAATCGGCGTAGGTAAGGACAAAATAAGGAATTCATGATAGCTTGAAAAGTGGAGGGTGCATTACAAAGACCGAAGGGCATGGTTAAGTATTCATAGTGGCCATTGTGAGTACGAAATGCAGTTTTATGGATGTCAGATGGGTGTACCTGAACTTGATGGTACCCTGCAGTAAGGTCTAATTTAGTGAAGAACGTGGCACCATGTAATTCATCTAGCATGTCGTCTATGGTTGGGATGAGGAAGCAGTCTTTTATAGTGACAAAATTAAGGGATCTATAATTAGTGCAAAAGCGTCAAGTTCCGTCTTTCTTTTTAACTAATAGGACCGGTGAAGAAAAGGGACTTGTGCTTGGTCTAATGGGCCCTAATTTCAGCATGTCATAAACTTGTTTTTCAATTTCAGCCTTTTGAAAGTAGACGTACTTGTAGGGCCTAACATTAATAGTCTCAATACCTTCTTTCAAATTAATGTGACGGTCAATTTCTCTTGATGGAGGTAATTGTTTTGGCTCTTGAAAAATGTCTTCATAAGCCTCCAACAATTGCTACATTTCTTTATGAACTCCTTTCTCTTCTAATTGTGCTTCATTTAATAGGGAAACAAAAAATATAGAACCCCCTTGTCGATTTTCCTTTGCCACTGCCTTTACAGGTGCGATTTGAATGGTTTGCGCGTCAATACCTGGTAACTTTTGCACCTTATTATTCCAACGAAACTCTACTGTCATCTTTTTCCAATCATAAGCCACCGTTCCCAATAATTCAAGCCATTAAACTCCTAGCACCAGATCAAGCCCAATTAGCGGCAAAGGATAGAGTGTAAGGGTGAATGGAATACCTTGAAGTAGGACATAGATGTTTTCAAAATGCCCCTAGCACTTTAATGGTTTTCTGTTCGCCACTTTAAATTGAAAGGGTTCGGTTGGCACCACTGGTAATTGCAACCAATTAGCGACTCCTTAGCTAATGAAGTTATGAGTAGATCAGTTGTCGATGAGGACCACCAATTCCTTGTTCCCAATCCTAGTTGTAACTCTCATAGTTCTTGCAGTGGACCACCCAGTGAGAGCATGAAGGGATATTTCAGGACCCTCAATTGTTGAATTTTCTTCCTCTAATTCTTCATACCCTTCCAACAGTAAAAGTTAAGGCTTACTACATTTGTGTCCGAGGTTGAATTTTTCATCATAATTAAAGCAAAGACCTTGTGCTCGCCTTTTTTGCATCTTATCCCATGTGAGTTGCTTCACGGGTGTGGAGCTGGATGACTTTATTTAAGGAGCCCGAGTGAGTGAATTATGATTCACTCGAGGTGTTCTTGTGCATTTCTGCTGGCGAGATAACTGATCGTCCTGCATCCTAGCCAAGCTCATTGCTTCTTTTAGCATCTTTGGTTTGAACATACGAATGCCATCGGCCAATTCTGGTTTAAGTCCACCCATTAATGTTCCTATTAGAGTCTTTTGTGTCCATCCTTGCACCCGATTCCCAAGTTTCTCAAACTCCTTTTGGTATTCGCGTAGTGAACCCGCCTGCTTCACTCTTGATAAAGCTTCATCAAAATCCTCACATTCTGTTAGTTCAAATTGTGTCCACAACTCCTCTTCAAACACTGCCTAGGTCACTTCCTTCTCCTCTTCTTTATAGGCTTGCCTCAGCCATTGCCACCACTAATTGGCTTCACCTTCAAGGTCGAATGAAGCTAGTGGCACTTTTTGAGTCTCATTGGTGCCTTGATACTCGAAGAACTGCTCTACTCGATTAAACCTCTCAGTGGGGTCATCACCTGAATATCTTAGAAATTCAAGCTTTGCCAATTTGGACGAGAACATGTGCCTGCCCCTTTCAAAGTAGCCTCGAGATTCTTCTTTAGTGGGATGAGGGTGTTGTGTAGGAGGTGTTCTAGTAGGGTTAGCGTTATTGCTAGTGGAAGCTGCCTAGTTAGAAAGTAGGAGTGCTGAAATTTTATTGATAGACTCTTCCAATTAATGCAACTTGTCAAGTATGCCTACCTTCGTTCGATCGGCTAACGCTGGTTTGGAGTTCTCCAAGGCCAGTTTCTAAATTCTCAATTCTTTCCTTGTTAGTAGCCATGTAGTTTAGCTCTGATACTAATGATAGGTCCCAATCAAAGCTTATAAAATTGTTAAGTAAAAAATATTCTAATTATGGCGAGAATGGACCGCTGAAATTTGATTGGAAATTTGCCAACTTTATTCTCGACTATCAAAGCATTTAAATACAAATGAAATTAACAACTATTCCTATTTTTGAGTAAATAACTCTAAGGAATAGGACAACAAGGCAACAACTAATGGATAAATTCAATAAACAAATCCTAAGTACTTCTCCAATGCTTTGGCAACGAGCCACATTCAGCTATTTAGACCACTTCTTTGGCAGTCAGATAGCAGCAAGCTTCTAACCACCTTTAGCTTCGTAGACAATATTAATTAAAGTACTTTGGATTCCTTTTGGATATTCGTATGGACCTCATTGGCTTATCATACACCAGGCTAATTTCGATACAAAATAAAACTTTGTATATTAAAACTAGAGATTTTGAACTAAGTTTACTACTTTGACTAAAATTCCTGATGAAAATTATATCTTCTTTTAATACAATAACATTGAGCAGCGCCGAAGCTAATTCCCCGTAAGTTTCTTTTCATACATGGCATGGATACGTCATTGTTGTTTAGTTTTCTCTTTGTCCCATTAAAAAGTCTTATTATTAGGTTATTGTTGATTTAATTCTGGGAATGAAAACTAGAAGTTCAATGTACGATGCTACTTACCAAAGCTAAAAGAGCAAGTCAGTCCAACGGCAAATGCAAGAGCAAGATTAAACACAGCAACTAGTATATATCTTACTCCGGCGCCAGAGAAACAGCCACATACGCTATACGGCCATATCGCTGGGTTGAGGTTACCGATACATGAATAAAGAAACCAACGTAATAAGTATTGTCCAAATATGGTAGCTAAGAGGAAGATTAATTCAGTTACATAACAACTAGGTGCATATCAAAGGTTACCGATAAAAGCTGTGAGAATGGTGAGTATGTAGAGAGCCAAGCCAGGCTTAGTATGCGCAAAGAAGTGACCGATGGGATGGATAAAGACGACGGTGGCAGCCACGGCAACGGTCAAAAGCAACCGTAGGAACACGACGGAAAGAGAAATAGCAATGTTGGATATGAGTGATCTTTTTGATAGACCATCAGGCCCCATTTTTCGCTTCTGGTAAAGTAATTCAATGAATTAAAGCAGGAAATGTTCGCAGCTTTGCTTATGGAGAAAACAGAGAGTTGAGAGGAATAAAGGGTATGCTTTATGCACATACGAGCTGCTTAGTTATTGTCAAACTTGGTTGCTAATTTGTTGTCTTATTAGGCATGTTAGGCACCGAGGCATATTAGGCACCGAGGCAATAACTAATAAGCACGGGAATGAAAATATGATTGGCCAATTTGTTGTCTTATTAGGCATGCCAATCATATCTCACATGGGCAGAACAAGTAAAAAAGAGAGACATGAGGTGAGAGAAAAAAAGAGATAAAAATATTCTGTGTATTTTTGTAGGTTTAGTTTTTTTCCTTATAATTCTCTAATTTTTTAGTAATAAAATTCTTCTATCCTTACCCGTAATGTTTACCCTGATTTAGGAGATTTTCATGTAAAATCTGTCTGTTTATTACTATTCCTTCAGTCCTATTTAGCTGCAAACCTGTTCTAATCCGGTCGATTTTTATAACAAGTGGTATCAGAGCGAGGTGAGAAAATTATAACAAATTTTTTAGTGTAATCCTTTCGGAGTTCGAGTGAGCATAGTGAAGGTTGGTAAACAGTAACCACAGAAGGTAACAACTGTTCATGCATTTATTTTTGCATTAAAGTGTGCAGTTACTATAATTCAAGTATACAGTACTATTCACGTGTATGGTACTATTCATACTTATGCATACAGTGCTATTCACATATATGGAACTATTCATACATACAGGTACTATTCATACATACGAGTACTATTTACGTAAAATAGTGGGAGCCAAATTATGTTCGTGATAGAAGCAATGACAGTAAAATTTGAGATTGAAAAGTTCAATGAGAGTAATTTCTCATTGTGGAAGTTGAAAATGAAGGCTATCTTGAGGAAAGATAATTATCTGGCGACCATTAGTAAACGACCAGATGGAATCACATATGAAAAGTGGAACGATATAGATGGGCATGTTTTAGCTAATCTTCACCTAGCTTTAGCTTATGGAGTATTATCCAGCATAGAAGAAAAGAAGACTGTGAAGGAAATATAGGATCGCCTTACAAAATTATATAAAGCCAAACCACTTCATAACAAATTTTTTTTGAAGAGGAAACTATACACTTTACGCATGGCGGAATCCACTTCAGTGACGAAGCACTTAAATACTTTAAATACTTTATTTTCCCAACTCACATCATTGGGGCACACAATAGAGATAAGTGAACGTGCGAAACTTCTACTCCAAATTCTACCAGATTCATATGATCAACTCGTCATTAATTTAACAAACAATACAAACACTCTAGTCTTCGACAATATTGCAATTGCTATTCTGAAAGAAGAGAATCAACGAAAAAGTAAGGAAGACAAGCTAGCAAATTTGCAACAAGTGAAGGGCTTGGCGGTGACAAGAGGAAGATCAATAGAACGTGACCCAAGTGGGAGTTATAGTCATGATAGATCAAAATCCAGGAGTAAGAAGAATTTCAAGTGCTACAATTGTGATAAGAAAGGGCACCTAAAGAAGGATTATTGGAATCTGAATAAGAAGATTCTATTCCTCAAGGAAATGCAGCAAATACTTCAGATGATGGAGGTGCAATGGTCTGTGAAGCAGCAACAACTATTAGAGGTAAGAGAAGATTTGTTGAGTAATGGCTTCTCGATTCAACAACTGCTTTTCATATGACCTCTCAAAGAGATTGGTTCCATCAATATGAATCTGTCTCTAGGGGATCTATGTACAGCTGTAATGATCAAGTTCTGAAGATCGTTGATATTGGCACCATCAAGTTAAAGATGTATCATAGGACAACTTAGACTATTGAAAAGGTGTGACATGTGGACGGCCTAAAAAAGAATTTGTTGTCTTTAGGACAACTGAATGATCTCGGTTTTAGATTTGAGATTCAAAATAAGATCATAAAATTGATTAAAGGAGTGCTGGTATTTATGAAAGCAGAGAATATTGTTGCAAATCTGTACATGCTAAAGGGAGTAACTTTGCAAGAAGGAGAGACATCCGTTGCAGTGACTAGTCCAGATGATAAATCTATAATGACGTGGCATAAAAAGCTTAGATATATGTCAGAACAAGGAATGAAGATAATTGCAGAGAAGAATCTACTTCCAGGTCTCACAAAGGTATTACTACCCTTCTGTAAGCATTACATTGTGAGTAAGCAGCATCGATTGAAGTTCAACACATCGAAGCAAAGAAATTCTAGAATTGATTCACTCTGATGTATGGCAAACACCAGTTATGTCCCTAGGAGGAGCAAATTTTTTTGTATCATTCATTGATGATTATTCAAGGAGATGTTTGGTGTTTCCTATCAAGAGGAAGGCAGATGTGTTTCAAACTTTCAAATTTTACAAAGCGTGGGTGGAACTCGAATCTGGTAAGAAGATCAAGTGTTTTCGCTTAGATAATGGAGGCGAATATACTGGTAAAGAATTTGATGAATTCTGCAAGCAAGAAGGCATCAAAAGACAGTTCACGACGGCATACACTCCTTAACAAAATAGAGTAGTAGAGCGGATGAATAGAACTCTGTTGGAAAGAACAAGAGTGATGTTAAGAACTGCATGCTTAGAAAAGAAATTCTGGGTAGAAGTAGTCAATACTGCCTATTATGTTGTGAATCGAGCTCCATCAACTGCAATTGAGTTGAAGACACCGATAGAGATGTGGACTGGTAAACCAGTGGATTATTCCAGCCTCCATATATTTAGAAACTACGAAGTTGGATCCAAAATCCAGAAGATGTATTTTCTTGGGATATACTGAAGAAGTAAAGGGGTATCGTCTGTGGGATCCCATTGCCTATAAGATTGTTATCAGATCGTCAGTGGGATCCCACTCCCTATAAGATTATTATCAGTAGAGATGTTATCTTCATGAAAGATAAGGATCAAAAGCAATCAGAAAATGTTAGCAATGTACAAGAGAATCCAAAGACTACAACAGTTAGGTAGAAAGGGAAGTTGATCAAAATGATTCTTCTGAAGCTGCACCAGAGCACAAGGAGCAAGAACCAGTTGAATATGATGTTCCAGATACTCGGAGATCAACTCGTACAAGAAGAGCACCGAGTTGGCACTCAAATTATATTATAGAGAACAATATTGCATACTATCTTTTAACTGAGGACAGAGAGCCAGCAACTCTTCAAGAAGCAATGAATAGTTCAGATGCATCTTAGTGGATGGCAGCAATGCAGGAAGAAATTGAAGCTCTGCATAAGAATAAGACATAGGAGCTGGTATCACTACCACAAGGAAGAAAGCCTATTAGCAATAAATAGGTTTACAAGATCAAGTGGAGTGGTGATGATTAAGTAGAGCGATATCGTGCTAAATTGGTGGTAAAAGGATATGCTCAGAAGGAAGGAATTGACTTTAATGAAATATTTTCTCCAATGGTTTGACTTACTACAATTCGAGTAGTCCTGGCAATGTGTGCTACATTTGACTTACATCTTGAGCAGTTAGATGTGAAAACTGCATTTCTTCATGGAGATCTTGAAGAAAAGATTTATATGCTTCTTCTAGAAGGTTTTGAAGAAAAAGGGAAAGAGAACTTGGTTTGTAAGTTAAACAAATTTTTGTAAGGTTTAAAGAAGGTGCCGAGGTGTTGGTATAAGAGATTTGATTCCTTCATCATGAGCCTTGGATAGAGCAAACTAAATATAGACCCTTGTGTATATTTCAGGAGGTTTAAGAAAGATGATTTTATAGTCTTGCTGTTGTATGTAGACAACATATTGGTAGCAGGCCCCAACAATGATCATATCAAAGAATTAAAGGCACAGTTGGCTAGGGAATTTGAAATGAAGGACTTGGGACTAGCAAACAAGATTCTAGGGATGCAAATTCACCGAGACAGAAATAATACGAAGATTTGACTTTCTCAGAAGAATTATTTGAAGAAGATCTTGTAGTGATTTAACATGCAGGATTGTAAGTCAATTTATACCCCTCTTCCTGTTAATTTCAAGTTATCCTCATGTATGAGTCCTAGCAATGAAGAAAAGAGGATGAAGATGTCTCGAGTATCGTATGTATCAGCAGTGTAAAGCTTAATGTTCGCTATGATTTGTACAAGACTAGACATTGCACATTGAAACAACCTAAGTCCGATGTCACCTTGGGGTTACTTCAAAATTTAACCAAGGATTACATATAGTGCAACCTCGAGTCGTTGTCTTTGAGTAGCCGAAAATAAAATAAAATTCCTAAGTAACTAAATGCAATGCAACGCAACTATAGAATGGGGTTTGATTTGATTAACTATCACTAAAATTGCAATGAATTAAAATAGACATAAAGGACTTGTTTTTGGTATTTTAAATTTAAAAGGAGTGATATGAAATGATAGTGAGTGAATGGAATGAAAAACATAAGTGATTAACAATGATAAAAGCAACCCTTCAATTAAACAATTGTGGGAGTTAAAAACAATGAACCAAGAGTTGTAATCAAACTTTTAATTCAACAACCAAGCCACCTCGAATTGTCACAAAATATTTTCCAAAGTCCCAATCTACTAATTGCCACCAGAATAGTAAAATAGAACTAAGGATACTAAAAACCAATACTTAATTATTACTCAATAATTAATAAAACAGAATTAAAGCCAGCAACCGATATAACGATCCAATAATTCAAGCCACCTTGAATAATCACCAAATATTTACTAAAATATCAATACAAAGTCTTGACCCAAAACAAAGTAATGAAATTAAGTTATATTCAACACAATATCAGTTGCTAAACAATAACCTAGCTATAGAAATCTTCCAATATAAGATATAATCAATACACAACTCAAAATAATTAAATAGTTATCCTAAGACCTAGGAGTCACTAAATAATTAAATGGGTAGGAGATTAATGTAGCTTAAACTCCCCTATGAAGACCCAAGCTCCTACCATTGCCATTGAATCGAAAGATCAAAACAAACTAGCCATAGAAGACCATAGAAGATACTGCCAACAAGGAACTCCAACAATCAGCCATGGAAGATGAGATTAATAGTTTGGATTTGTGGGAGATGAGGAGAAAAATGAAAAATAAGTCTCTGGAGAATACTGCCATCAATATATAAAACCCCCCTTTTGTTTTCAGAGTTTTCCCCTCTAAATTCGAAACAGCGCACCCATGCCCACTTTTAGCTACATTTGCATGTTTTTCGTTTTTTTTTCTCCAGCCTTGCTTCTGCTGCGTCATTTAGCTCCTTGCCTCACTTGGCTATACGCTCATCTGCACGTCGTTTTGGTCCTGGTTGGTGTGTCAACTGCTGCACGTTTTGCCTCCTTGCCTCACTTCTGTGTTGTTTTGTCCCTTTATTTTAGCTAACTTTTAATGCTCTGGGCTGCTACTTCTTTACCTTTGAATTTTAATTTCTCCCAAGTACCCTACAATAAAAATTATAAATAATGTAGCATCAATTGTCCTAAAATCAATTAATCACAGTTAAATCAAAATATGACAATTTTGCCCCTTTAAACACAAATTAAATGTAAGGCATAATAATTTAAATAATAATCAAATAATGCATTAAAGACTAATTATAGAGACAATAACACATCCAAATGATATGAAAAAATATATAAATAAATTAGTTTGTCAACTCCCCCGCACTTAGCCTTTTTCACTCTTGGGCAAATTATCAGTAAAGAGAAATCTAACAATTAAACTCAATGCAAGCAAACATAAAACGGATAAGGCAAGAATGTGCAATCAACTTAAACAACCTCTATCCCTAATCAATCAACAGTAATGGAATGCTTCGGTGCAAAGAAACTAATATAAGAGACATAGCAAGATAAAAGGAAGAGAAATATAATAGATCTCTCATAAGGTATAAGTGTCTCACTCATCTCTCAAATAGGGAAATTTTCACTCAATCAACCTAGATTAACACCTACCATAAGCTTGTAAAGATTCTACTATCTCCACCACTAACATACTAGATTCATGATCAAAGGGACTTTGTAGGGTTGTAATGTTGATGAAAGGCTAATGAATGGCTGAAATGGAAATAATGACAAGTGCAATGCATGAGTGTTAAGAAACAACTCAAAGTGAGCTAAAGTGCAACCATCAAATGAACACCAATGTGCAAATATCAACTTTAAAGAACCAATCTTTAATCTTCTACCACCAAGGGATGCCTTATTTCTAACTTTATTCTTTTTGGCCAAATTATTCCTATTTCTTTTCTTTTTTTAAAAAATCTTTTTCTCTTCTTTCACTCTTTTTTCTTGCCTTTTTTTCAAAATGCTTTCTTTACTTTTTCTGTACATTTTCTTATCTTTCTTGCCCTTTTTGTTTTTGAATATTGGCATACCTAACTCAAGAAGATAAAAATAGAAACATCAATGATGAACATTTAATCATGAAAAACATAATGTAACTCTTGCAAAACACTTATTCAAAAACAATGGAAATGAATGAAAGTGAAGTGCTCAAAGGGGTAAGCAAAGGTCAATTGAAATGACTTGTATTTAGGTGAAAGGGTTTATAAATGAATGCCCCTATCATGCTCACAAATCTAGATTTTAACGCAGCTTTGAAAAAGAATCCAGACAAGTTCTAAAGGCTAACCAAACTAGGTGGAAATCACACAAGATGAGAAAGAAAAGTAAGGCTAAAAAATCCTTCCAACAAAGCTTTCTCTAAGATATTTCCTCCTTAAAATCAAGTTATAAAACAAGGCTAATAACACCGCACCAAAGGCACTCCACTATGCTAATCGACTAAGAGTAAAAATTACTCAAATCAAAATGCATTCAAACCTTAACATGCCAATGTTCACATGCATAAGCAACAAGGATTTAAAAACAAAGCCCAAGGATTACAAAAGTCAAGTCAGAAGGTGGGAATCACAACAAAAAATCGTTCTTAAGAGATAAACCCAATTAATTTAGCTCAAAAAGTTCAAAATATTCAAAATTTTTAGATTATTTTAGTTCAATCAAACAAACAGTGCATAATGCAAAGTCAATAAAATGGCAATCCAAGCATTGGCAAAACAAATTAGCAAAAGTAATCCCTCCCCCACACTTAGTCAATGCATTGTCCTCAACGTAAGAAAAACAAGTGTAGGCGAAATGGCAAGAGTAAGGGGGAACTAAACTAAGAACTACTAAATGAAAATAAACAACTACAACTACTTCCTACTGGAGAGGTTCCCTCCCCCACACTTACTCCGAATTATCTCAGCAGGCAGATATCACCATCAATACAATGGAAAGTAAAGGATAAGGGTGGAAGGGAACAACTGTGTGATTAGGGGGGTCACTGATCCTTATGGTAGTTCTTAAGCAGATGACTATTGGCTTGTGAAACATGACTAGTTGCTTCATCCACCAGCTCTAACGTACCAAATGAATAGAGTCTTGAAGCCTTTCTTGGACCAATTTATCATAGTCTTCATTGATGATATATTGGTCTATTCTAAAAGTGATGAAGAGCATGAAGAGCATTTAAGGATTGCCTTAAAGACATTGAGGGAGAAAGAATTGTATGCTAAATTTGCTAAATGCGAGTTTTGGTTAAAGGAAGTAGTGTTTCTTGGATATGTGATTTCAGAGAAAGGGGTACATGTGGATCCAAGAAAAATAGAAGCAATTGTAAAATGGGAAGCACCTAAAAGTGTAGCAGAAGTGAGGAGTTTCTTGGGATTAGCTAGTTACTACAGATGATTTGTAGAAGGTTTTTCCATGATAGCCGCTCCACTCATAAAGTTAACAAGGAAGAATCAAAAATTTGTATGGACAGATGAATGTCAGAAGAGTTTTGAGGAAATGAAGAAGAGACTTACAACTGCACCAATCTTGGCCTTACCATCAGGTAATGAAGGATACACAGTTTATAGTGATGCTTCGAGGAAAGGTCTAGGATGTGTGTTGATGCAAGAATATAAAGTAATTGCTTATGCTTCCAGACAATTGAAGCCCTATGAAATGAATTATCCCACACATGACTTAGAATTGGCTGTTGTAGTCTTTACATTAAAAATATGGAGGCACTATTTATATGGAGCCACCACCAGGGTCTTTACAGATCATAAGAGTTTTAAGTATTTGATGAGTCAAAAAGAGCTGAATTTGAGGCAAAGAAGGTGGTTAGAATTATTAAAAGACTATGACTTGATGATAGACTACCACCCAGGGAAAGCCAATGTAGTGGCAGATGCACTAAGTAGGAAGTCTACTGTGGCTCATATGAAGACTATATATCTACCTTTGTTGAAGGAGTTGGCCAAGCTTAAGGTGACGTTGAGACAAGGCAATTTCGGATGTATATTGGCTAATTTGATAGTAAGGCCAGTATTGAAGGAAAAGATTAAAGAACTGCAAGAACAAGGTGAATACTTGAGCAGTCTCAGAGAAGAAATTAAAAAGGGTAAGTCTTCAGAAATAGAAGTAAGAGAAGATGGACTGATGGTGGTAGGTAACAGATTATGCATTCCGGATGTGCAAGAGTTAAAGAATGAAATCTTGAATGAAGCGCACAATGCTCCATATGCAATGCATCCGGGAAGCACAAGAATGTACAGAGATTTAAAGGAACATTTCTGGTGGCGAGGAATGAAGAAAGATGTTGCTGAGTACGCTGGAAAATGCTTGGTATGTCAACAAGTCAAAGCAGAACATCAAGCAACTGCAGGTACACTTAAGCCTTTATCTATTCCCGAATGGAAATGGGAAAAGATTACTATGGATTTCTTAATGGAATTACCGAGGACCAATAGGAAGCATGATGCAATATGGGTGATCGTGGATAGACTAACTAAGTCTTCGCACTTCTTGCCTATTAGACAGACAGATTCCTTTAATGTTTTGGCCAAGAAGTACATAGATGAGATAATCAGACTTTATGGGATTCCGAGTTCTATAGTCTGTGATAGAGATCCCAGATTTATCTCGAGATTTTGGAAAAGTTTGCAAGAAGCTTTGGGAACCAAACTACATTTTAGTACAACCTTTCATCCCCAGATGGATGGACAATCAGAGAGGACGATAAGGACATCAGAAACAATGTTAAGAGCTTGTGGAATGGATTTTAAAGGTTCATGGGATGAGCACCTACCTTTGATTGAGTTTGCTTATAATAATTCTTATCATTCCGGAATTCAAATGGCACCTTATGAAGCTTTGTATGGTAGAAGGTGCAGAACTCCTATCTGTTGGGACGAGGAAGGTGAAAGGAAACTTCTAGGACCTGAGTTGGTACAAGCTATAGTTGACAAGATTAAATTGGTGAAACAGAGGCTTAAAGCGGCTCAAGATAGGATGAGGAGTTATTCAGATGCACATAGGAAAGAAATGGAGTATGAAGTGGGAGATAAAGTGTTTCTTTGAGCTTCACCATGGAAAAGAGTTTTGAGATTTGGTAAAAAGGGTAAACTCAGTCCAAGGTATATAGGCCCATATGAGATTATTGAGAAGATCGGGCCACTCGCCTATAAGCTAGCCCTGCCGCCAGAATTGTCAAAAATTCATAATTTCTTCCATGTGTCAATGCTACGGAGATATAGATCGGATCCGTCACACATCGTCCAATCGTCAGAAGTTCAATTAAGGGAAGATTTGACTTATGAAGAACAACCAGTGACGATTCTAGATTCAAAGGAGAAAGTCCTGCGAAATAAGACCGTGAAGCTGGTAAAAGTTCTATGGAAGAATCATACAAG
>JAOQMS010000009.1:22801662-22814884 GCA_027563885.1 Erythroxylum longipes | reverse complement strand
TTCTTAAATATTATGATTTCTTTTATTTTTGTCATCACAATGTTTCCAAGGGTGACAAGTAGTCACTCTCCACTATGCACGGGGACCCGGGGCCAACAGGGATAACTCAGAATATTGAAAAAGTACGACATGTGGAGGGCCTGAAGAAAATTTTGTTGTCTGTAGGACAATTGGATGATCTCGGTTTCAGATTTGATATTTAAAATAAGATCATAAAAGTGATTAAAGGAGTGCTGGCATTTATGAAAGCAGAGAAGATTGTTATAAATATGTGCATGCTTAAGGGAGTAACTTTGCAAAAAGGAGAGGCATTCGTTGCTGTAACTAGTCCATATGAAAAATCAGCAGTGACGTGGCATAAAAAACTTGGACATATGTCAGAACAAGGAATGAAGATACTTGCAGAGAAGAATCTACTTCCAGGTCTCACAAAGGTCTCACTACCTTTCTGTGAGTATTGCATTGTGAGTAAGCAGCATCGATTGAAATTCAACACATCAAAGTTCATAAGCAAAGAAATTATAGAATTGATTTACTTTGATGTATGGCAAGCACCAGTTACGTCCCTAGGAGGAGCAAATTTCTTCGTATCATTTATTGATGATTATTTGAGGAGATTTTGGGTGTTTCCTATCAAGAGGAAGGAAAATGTGTTTCCAACTTTCAAATTTTACAAAGCATGGGTGGAACTCAAATATGGTAAAACGATCAATTGTTTGCAGTCAAATAATGGAGGAGAATATACTGGAAAAGAATTTGATGAATTTACAAGCAAGAAGGCATCAAAAGACAGTTCATGATTGCATACACTCCTTAATAAAATGGAGTAGCAGAGCGGTTGAATAAAACTCTGTTAGAAAGAATAAGAGCGATATTGAGAACTGCAAGCTTAGATAAGAAATTTTGGGCAGAAGCAGTTAATACTGTTTGTTATGTGGTGAATTGAGCTCAATCAACTGCAATTGAGTTGAAGACACCAATGGAGATGTGAACTGGTAAACCAGTGGATTATTCTAACCTCCATATATTTGGAAGTCCTGCCTATTTGATATTCAATGCCCAAAAAACGATAAAATTAGATCCAAAATCCAAAAGATGTATTTTCTTGGAATATGCTGAAAGAGTAAAGGGGTATCATCTATGAGATCTCACTGCCCATAAGATTGTTATCAGGAGGGATGTTATCTTCATGAAAGATAAGGATCAAGAGCAAGCAAAAAATATTGGCACAGTACAAGAGAATCTAAAGACCATAACAGTACAGGTGGAAAGGGAATTTGATCAAAATAATTCTTCTAAAGCTGAACCAGAGCACGAGGGGTAAGAACCAGTCGAATCTGATGTTTTAGATACTCGGAGAACAACTTGCACAAGAAGAGCACTGAGTTGGCACTCAGATTATATTATGGAGCAATATTGCATAATGTCTTTTAACTAAGGACAGAGAGTCATCAACTCTTCAAGAAGCAATGAACAGTTCAGATGCATCTCAGTGGATGGTAGCAATGCATGAATAAATTGAAACTCTGCATAAGAATAAGACATGGGAGATGGTATCACTATCACAAGGAAGAAAGCCTATTGGCAATAGATGGGTTTACAAGATCAAGCAGAGTGGTGATAATCAAGTGGAGCGATATCGTGCTAAATTGGTGGTAAAAGGATATGCTTAGAAATAAGGTATTGATTTTAACAAAATATTTTCTCCTGTGGTTCGACTCACTACAGTTTGAGTAGTTCTAGCAATATGTGCTATATTTGACTTGCATCTTGAAGAAAAAAGGAAAGAGAACTTGGTTTACAGGTTGAACAAATTTCTGTATGGTTTAAAGCAGGCACCGAGGTGTCGGTATAAGAGATTTGATTTCTTTATTATGAGCCTTGGATATAGTAGACTAAATGTAGATCTTGTGCATATTTCAAGAGATCTGAGAAAGATGATTTTATAGTCTTACTGTTGTATGTAGACGACATGTTGGTAGCAGGCTCTAACATTGATCTATGGATGCAAATTTGAAATTCAGGACTCGGAACTAGCAAACAAGATTCTATGGATACAAATTTACCGAGACATAAATAATAGGAAAATTTGGATTTCTTAAAAAAATCATTTGAAGAAGATCTTGCGACGATTCAACATGAAAGATTGTAAGTCAATTTATACCTCTTTTCCTGTTAATTTCAAGTTATTCTCAAGTATGAGTCCTAGCAATGAAGAAGAGAGGATGAAGATGTTTCGAGTACCATATGCATCAGCAGTGGGAAGCTTAATGTTCTCTATGATTTGTACAAGACCAGACATTGCACATGCAGTGAGAGTGGTTAGTCGATACATGGTGAATCCTGATCGAGAGCATTAGAATACAGTTACGAGGATTCTCATATATATCAAGGGAATCTCTGATTTTGCATGATGTTATGGAGAATTAGATTTTATTGTTAGAGGATATGTTGATGCCGATTATGCAAGTGATCTTGATAAAAGTAAATTCACTATAAGATATGTGTTTACACTAGTTAGAAGAGCTATGAGCTGAATTTCAAAACTAAAGTCAGTTGTGGCTACATCAACAATAGAAACAGAATATGTAGCAGCTACACAAGCCAACAAAGAAGCAGTGTGGTTGAAGATGTTGTTGGAAGAACTCGGGTATAAATAAGAGAATATTACTCTGTTTTGTGATAACCAAAGTGCTTTGCATCTTACAAGGAATCTAGTATTTTATTCAAAGACAAAACACATTCGGGTTCAATACCGCTTCGTTCGTGAGAAAGTGGAAGAAGGAACGGTGAATATTCAGAAAATTCATACCATAGATAACCTGACAGATTTTATGACAAAAGCAATTAACGCTGATAAGTTTATGTGGTGTCGATCCTCGTGTGGCCTGACAAAGACGTAAGCAACATGAAGCAGCAAGGTGAAAAGAATAGTATCAAGATCTGATTGACTCTCAATTAAATCTTCAAATGGAAGAATTTTCACATATGATAGGTACCGAAATCGATGCCTACCAAAGTGGAAGTCAAATATGGTAGGCATTTCGGTGCCTACCATACTTGGCCATATCCTCATTCTCATTCCTATAAATAAGCAAGAGATGAAGAGTAATATGGGTACAAAACAAAAAAGAGAGACCATAACACAGAGAGAGAGAGAGAGAGGTGAAGTGAGAGAGAAAAATATTCTGTGTATTTTTGTGAGTAGTTTTGTCTTTGTAATTCTCCAATTTTTTCAGTAGTAAAATTTTTCTATCCTTATTTAAAATTTTTATCCAAATTTAAGAGTTTTTTACATAAAATTTATGTTTTCATTATTATTTTTTCAGTCCTATTTGACTGCAATCCTACTCTAATCCGATCGTTTTTGGATATGTTATTTATTCCAATCACGATCCTCAACAGTTCATACGAAATGAAAGAAAAAATCAACGCATTAATATCGGTATCTAATTGATAGAGACAGTATAAACTAAAAGTTCAGTATTGGAACCTTTTTCAACCATCTTTCCTCGGCGAATGACAGCAATCATATCAGCGTTTCTCACAGTGCTTAGACGATGAGCAACAATTACAGTTGTCCGATTGAACATGATCCTATCTAATGCCTTCTGTACCATCCTCTCCGATTCTGCATCAAGTGCACTTGTAGCTTCATCTAAAAGAAGAATGCGTGGATCTTTCAGGATTGCTCTGGCTATTGCAATTCTCTGCTTCTGTCCACCAGATAGTTGGCTGCCGTGCTCACCAACCATGGTGTCAAGTCCCTGAAAATAATATGAAAGATTTCAATTTCCATGTAAGTTAAAACAAAAATCAGGAGACTAATAAAAAGGCCACAAAAAGCACCTGAGGGAGTTTATCTATGAATTTTGCAGCGTTAGCAAGTTCAGTGGCTAATCTTATTTCTTCAATAGTTGCACCTTCTTTTCCATAAACAATATTGTCTTTAATAGTAGCTGTAAACAGAACAGGTTCCTGGCTAACAAGACCTATTTTCTGTCTAATCCACTCAAGTTGAAACTCTTTGAGATTTATGTCATCGATAAGAATTTCACCAGCTTGTGGATCATAAAATCTCTCTATCATACTGATGATAGTCGACTTCCCACTTCCACTTTGACCAACCAAAGCTGCAGTTTTGCCACTTGGGATATAGAGAGAAAACCCACAAAATATTTGTTCATCAGGTCTAGTTGGATAAGCAAAGTATACGTCTCTAAACTCTATATCCCCGCGGATGTCCTCCATTGTCCTTCCTTTGGTGTCATAAGAATCTATCTCTGGCTTTCTGTTGATAGTCTCAAACATCTTATAAGCCGCAGCTTGACCAGCAGCAAAAGCAGTCATGCATGGGGTTGTCTGCCCTAGGGACCTTTGTAAAATAATAAGCTAATAAGTAAAACATGCCAGTTCGTGAAATTAAACATTTCATATCTGGTATCTACACATAGATTCAAGCATTGTCTGAGTTTGGCTGAGAAAACAACTTACGAGGCTCCAATCAACACTGCAATAATCACACTGAACACAGCGCCCCCTGTGTATCCTTTTTCCAGTACCAGCTTTGCTCCAAACCATATTGCCAAGGAGTATGCAAAGAATGCTACTGAAATAAGCATCCCAGTACCAAACCCAGCGGCAAGACCTTCACGGGTAGTTGCCTTATAAGCCGTAATAAGATGTTTCTTGTATTTTTCGATAGCTTGATTCTCCCCTGTAAATGATGCAACCTGCCATAAGAATCAAACCGTGAAAGTCAAAAGTCACGTTTTTTGGTCAATCAGTATTTATGGATGTGTAAAGTATCATACAGTTCTGATTGAGCCAATCGTCTGCTCAACTACATTTGCTGCTTGTGCATAAGCATTCTGTCCTAGAGCTGAAGTTCTTGCTACCATGATGGACATGGCCGCACCAGAAATCACTAGCAAGGGAATAGAAGCTATCATGACAAGTGTAAGAAGCCACCCTTCGACAAATGCTATTGCAAATGCTCCAAGAAATCTTGATACCAACATTACAAACTTCGCAACCTGCATGAAATGAATAACTTGTGAGCAAAGGAATTATTGGATCGAAGTCTTTTGACTGGGTTCAATTCTGGCAGCAGTTTTGTACCTTCTCACCCATGGCTTCTTGAATAAGAATAGTGTCACCAGACATTCTACTTACAACCTCTCCTGTGACTGTTTCCTTATCAAAGAAACCAACTTCTTGTCTTAGTATGGTCTTCAAATACAAGCCCCTAATTCTTGCAGCCTGCCTTTCTCCAGTTATCATCCAACAAGTCACCTCTGACAAGTGTCAACCAACAAGACAAACTTCTCACAACATAACGCTTCAAAAATTTTTATTTCAATCCGAGTTACTGGTATTGAATCTGTACTTACGGAGAAATGATAATACACCCGAACCGACAGCCACATATACGAATCTCAGGCACACCTAAAATGTACAAAACAGTAACAATAACTTATTCAAGTGACTAATTTGATCTTGCGTTTATAACTACAATTTTAGTACAGAACAAAAAGCTCCTGAAATCATGATATTCTCGGCTCTTCTTTTGGTCTTAAAAGATGTTCATCTCGGTAATAAATTATTTAAAGCTTTGCATGTACCTGGGAAATTACATCCAGAATATCTTTGTTGTGCTGGTTTTGTCCGAAAGAATCAATTAATTGTCTGAATAGAACTGGCATTAAAGGCATACTAAATCCACTACCAACAGCGCCAACTGTGCCAAATATCATCCATAAGGCATCTATAGGATCTGCAAATGCGAAGAGCTTATAAAATGGAACTGTTTTGGTTTTCTCATCTCCTATGCTCTTCTCTGGCGCTGCTGTGTTTCTGCTTTGGCCAGCTCCCTTCTCTACTTCTTGGTCAATATTTGAAGGGGATTCCTTATTTGTACCTTTAACCCCTCTTTCTCCAATCTCTACATCCATATCTCTTAATGCAAGATGTTTTTCTTGCTGTTAACTTCGCCGAGTCAAAAATACGTAGATTAATATGCAACTGAGTATAAGCAAACAATGCATGAAATCAGAACCTATAAATGCAGGATAGAACCACACAAATTGATGATAACAGAAAAATGCAAAAGATCGTCAGAAGAAAAAGGGTCCTTTTTATCGGTGAACCAACAATCCGTTCGAGGAATGATGTCATGTTGTTCCCTTTAAAATTTACATTTAAATAACTGAAAAAACTATGAAAGCTCTTCTTAAAGAAAAAAACTTAAAAACATCTTGAATCCCCCGGTTACATAAGTTCATGGGAACTGGAAAGTCGTAGGCAATAATCTGTCTGAATGTCAACGTGGGTGTTGGGAAAGATAAACGAGGACGCAGATGACGGAGAAGGTTTGCTTACTAACTTGTCAAAATAAATGAAGATGGAAACTAATGCCTTGTGAAAATAATGGAAAACAGGTTATGGTCAAAGGAGAAGGTGAAATTCAGAACTGCTCTGTCGTGTTTCTGGCAGAAGCACATTCGTGTACAACCAACTTGTACAAAACTGAAAAATACTAGACTACCAAATTCAGTAGCATCCCAAATCAACGATAGGAACACCATAGCTACTGATGTCTTCTGTTGGAAAGAAGCCAAACCCAGATGCCAAAACCCAACAGGGACGTATCTTAAACAGGAAAAATAGCATTTACAAGAAACACATACACCACACTTACGGAATGAAAAAGTGATCAAGTTTTCTGATAACTGAAACGTCAGTCCTCAAACTTTTCACGCTTCCTTTTCTTTTGGGCGCCAGAGGTGGCTGTCTTATGTTTTAAACTCTAGCCGCCGAACTAGTCACCTTAATTTCTATTAAGTACGAGTGAATAGTCCATACATAATGCTTATAGTTAAATCTACTAAGACCTCTTGTGGTTAACGAATAGCTAAACAATAATTTTTAAACTATGAGGATTGAAATAAAAAAGTCAAACTATAAAGAAATTCAATGTAATTAAACTTTATATATAAGATTGTGATCAATTAAATTATCAAATTATTTTAATAAATGTAATTAAATATTTTTCTTTAAATAATAATTTAAAGATACATCTTAAAAATTTTAATTAGCATAATCTTTAAATGTCTATGAGATTTTTAATTTTTAATTTTATAATATATATCAAACAAATATGAGAGAATGCTTTAATATAATCAAATAAAATTATAAATATATTAAAATAAATTAAATATATTTATTTAAATGATAAAATAATTTTTTTCTAAATGATAGTTAAATATTTCTGAAATAATTTTTTATATGGATGTTAGAATAATTTTTTTAATTATTAATTATTAAAATATATAATTTAAACCTTATTTAAATAAAATAATAAAATAAAATGAATTTATTTATAGAAATATCTTTGTAATCTTTATTTTAATTAAATACTCTATCAAAGTTACCGTACCTAAACTTAGGCCAATGCCATACTCTTGTCTCATACAATTATATCATATCTCTAACAATATTCGAGAAGTTTTCAATAACCGAGTTGCATTTTGAGTCACAATCGGGGCGAGTCAAGACTCTTAAAGTTTCATCACACACTTTTGTCGGAGAGCAGCTTGATTTTGCCCCCTTGCCGTTGTCATTTGTCGAGTCAGAAACATCCTAAGACGTCTATGGGTCCTCGCTTCTTAGCCACAATCTGACTCTCTCAATTCCCAAAGCTCAGCAACTCTTTTATATGGCCGGCGGAAGACATATACTACAAATGAACATTGATAACAAACACCCAAGATATTTTAAAATATTCAAATTCACCCCATCTTGTTTCTTTCATTAGTGGTGAGATTGGTATTTAAATGGATCCATCTTATAATTTCACATATATTTTTAAAAATTTTTGTATTATTAAAAAAATAAAAATAATTTTTATTTATTTTTATCGAATGATTTCAATATAGATTATTATGTGATTGATTGTTAAATTTGTAATGAATTTTATAATTCTAACGTTGATATTAATATAATTCACCGAAATCTCACTAAACGATTATTTTTTAATGTTTCAATATTATAAAATATTTTTTATATTTATAAATTATACAATTTTTTTAAAATAAATAAAATCACATTAAAATTTTTGTATCTGTTAGTTGATACAATCAAAAGAGACAAATGTGTCCTCTTCCCGGAGTTTCAATTTTGTTGTTTTACTAGTTGTTTGGAATTGGAATGGAGGCCTATCTAAAGAGAAAAGGGAGATGCCACTGAATTGCATGTTCATATTGGCATTTGAAGCTCTTGTCCTAGCATGGACATTTAGCGAATTCGCTAATGCTAACTATATATATATATATATATATATATATATATATATTTAGTGCACTTACGTTCCCTTTAAGTTATGGTGTTTATGTTATTTAGAAAATTTTTAATTAGAAATCAGGAACCTCGAATATAAATCACTAACCAGCTCATTCAATTAGATTAGAGAAGTGATGATTACTAAAACTCTAGTTGATGGTAAGAGTGATTACTTGGTAGAGAATTGGACAGTTATGTTCTTTGAGCTGTAGCTCCTTTCTGAGACAGTCTCTAGTTGGAGGAAGAACTTGATTCCAATCCTTCTTTTTGGATAGGATCTAGTTTGAAGGGTTTGTCATCATCATCTCCAAGATGCGGCAGCCACAACTTCAACTTGGAATGTGGAGCAGGTTTTACATGTTGAATCCAAGGAAATGTTGAAATCATAACTTCCCAAACAATGAGAGGAGCCTAGGTTGCCTGCTGAAAAATGATTTGGCAACTTGTGTTGTGTTTATAAGCCAATTGTCACTATTTATGAACCTGAATGTACGAGATATTTCAATGACTAGGATGAAACCCTGAATAAAATTAAGCGGAAGCTTGAACAGACTAGTGTTGAAAAATCAACGAAAAAGTTACGGTTAAGAATGAAATAACACTCCAATTCAGAACTATTTGATTCTCTTCGACATATCTGAAGGTAAATCACTGTTTTCATATCACCTATTGAAGTGGTACACCGATGAGGAGAAATAGGATTGGAAGTTTTTATTAAAACAACAGTTTAATGATCCCTAAAAAACTCAGCATAGACTACGTCTTAAAATCAAGTCAATTTAGACCAGTTTTGTGATAATAGAAACAACTAGAAAAATGTATTAAGACGGCAAAGACATGCACCAACAGCAGTTTAAGACACAATTGGCAATTGTACTTGACTGCTTATTTCAGAAATTGTCCAAATTTGAGACCAAAAAAAAAATTTAGAGGACAAGTTCGAATGAGTTTGTATACAAAAATAAAAAGTAATGTGGGATTAACTATGCTCACCCTATAATCCAAACTAGTCGATCATATGCGGAACACCAGTCCGACTATAGGTAGAAGACAATAAGATCATACACAACTACTACATAGTGTCTCTGCTTGTCCTTCATAATCAGGTTCGCTCATGCCATTTGCTGCATTTTTGATAGACTCAAAAACATTACTAAAAATAAAAACAGACCTGCTCAAAGTGAGCTCATTTACTAAAAAAATACTATTTGTTAAAGTATTGGAATATGGTTGCTTTTTTATATATAAATCACTTGTTCCTGGTATGAGATGAAACAACATCGGAACCCCACAGTACCCCTAGCATATGCCCTTATAGCATTGAAGATTCTACAGTTCCTACTCCATACATTAGAAAGTGCGGTACTTTATGAATCCAATCATATAAACCTTCGAAAAGAAATAGTACAGCGCCAAAAGTATACTTTAAATCTCAATATTTACATCAAAATACAAGTTAGAATTCTAACATTTTAAAGTGTTCAATTTAAATCATAACATTTTTAAAATGGACAAAACATACTCTAAATTCATGAAAAATTTGACAAAATTAACTTTCTATCAGTTAAATATCACCTCAACACGGATGTGCTATTATTTATTGTTTTTTATAATCAAGTAGTGAGTTCCAATATTACGTAACATTGTAGAATCCACTATATAAAATTAAAAGATATAGCAAATTATATTTTCTAAACCCTTAGTTGCAAATCTCTCTAAAATCCTTAGTATTGGACCCCGTTTTCGGAACCCAACAATCGATTCGGATACCAAACAATGTTTGACTCGGGTCTTAGGACGAATTCCGAGAAGACTATTTGGGATAGTTGCGAGAGGGTGGGGGAAAGAAAAGTGAAAGGTATCACATTTATATATATAACAAAAATCTCAGCGTGGCAGCAAAGGAGGGTTCATAGTAGCGAGCTATAGGTTTACCGTGGCAAACCCATGGAGTTATCTCCATGGACCTTTCGGGAAAAGTTCGCCGCGGCGGAAGTCATACTTCGCCGCGGCGAAGTTGCCTTCGGAAAAGTTCGCCACGGCAAAACCCTCAGAATTCAAAATCCAAACTCAAATGTTCAAACATTTAAGACAAACACATACATTCAAATCTAACCATCCAAACTTAATCACAAGCTAAACGTAATCATACACAAGAAACTTCAGTTCTTCATTTTATTTCTAATCCAAAAAGTTCGAACAAACTTTACTTACAAAACATCATACATATCAAAGCTTGAAATAAAATACAAGTGATGCTCAATGTTGATATGCCTATAAAGCTATCCAAAATAGTCGCTAACTTAGTACAAAAGTCTCTAACTATCGTGGAGTTTTTGATGCCTTGCAAGGATCAACTGTCGTCTTGTTTCGCACCTGAGGAGGGAAAATAATGGGTTGAGCTACACGGCTCAGTGGCTAATCTATTTATAGTCATTCGTAACTAGCACAAATTCAAGCATATTCTTGCTTTCTTTAATGGCTTTTCTTACCTTAGGCTTTTAAAGTTCCCAAATCTAATATGTGCCTGGAATTAAAATAAATAGTTATGAATTAGTGCAATTTAAACATTAATTGGACAAAAAAGCTTAATAAATTATGTATATAAAATGCCCATTAACAACACCCCCACACTTGAATCGTTGCTTGTCCTCAAGCAACTTACTTGGATCACAACCAACATATTCTGTCATTTTATTTTCAACGAAATCAAGTGCTTGCAATCCCTTAAACTTCGGCAACTCAAGTATTAAGTGACACATGTATCATAATATTTTCATCAATACACATAAACAAAATCAAAGGTAAATATACTTGATCAAAAGCAAGCATAAAATTAAAATAGACCTTCCTCACTGTATTCACTGTTGCTCAATTGTATAAGGGTTGTGTTTCACTCAAAGCTTCCTCTAAGAGATTACACTACCATAGGCTTGCAAATTCACCTATTTTCCACTACATAGAGTACATGCTATCATGGATCAAAAGGGCTTTTACTAGGGGTCATAATGAGGTTTAGGTTAAGGTGAGGTAAAAACAAAAGGACAAAGGCTACTCACAAGCATTCACAAAGCACTAAGCAATATGGGACAATCAAAAGAAACTTCTGAAATGTACATACAGAAATACGGGACTACAACTACTCATCGCTATCAAACGCTACTGTTTTGATCTTTTTCTTTTCTTTTCTTTTCTTTTCTCTTTGTTTTTGTTTGTTTTTGTTTGTTTTTAACAATAAACATAAAAGAAGATAGTAGTAGCAAAAGTCAACAACAACTGAGTAGATGTACCTCTAAAACATCTCAAAATAGCATGTAAAACAAAAGTCCCTAAATCCAGGAATCAAATACTTAGTATTTCATTCAACTAGTGAAAGGGTCAGGCTAAAAGTTTTCAAGTTTCAATGCAATGTGATTAATACGAAAACAACAAGGTTAAAGGCTCAAAGGGGTAACAAGGGAAAAATGACTTGGTAGGTTATTTAAGCTAAAGGTTAAAAATAAAGAAGGCCTTTATCATGTCCATAAAGCATGTAACTGGCAGTATCAAACAGGTTCAAAGCAAGTTCTGAAGGTAATCCACATAGGGAAGCATCACATACAAAAAAGAAAATAAATGACTATGAGATGTAGTCATATAGCTCAAGACCTCACGTATGCTTAAATGAAAATCCATCAGAACTTCATACATTGCCTCATCACTCAGTATCACTTATTGACTAAGTCTATGCAATTGACTACTTTAATCAATCCCCATGGTTCACTATCCTGTCAAGCTACCTATTCCAAGTTCATGCATACAACTTAATTCTCCATCCAACTACTTTGACAGAATAGTATGGTCAAATTGGACCCAAATTAGCTACCAAAAGAGTTGCAACCATTCAAGTGTGTATCTCTTAACATCAACATAGGTATCATCAGCATGCACATAAACTCAATCTCCCCACACTTAATATGAACATTGTCCCTAATGTTCAAGTAATCAACAATCAAACACAAAGAAGGGAAAGAGGAAGAAGAAACTTCCCTGAAAAAGAATCAGCCAAGAACTTTTTTTCACTAACCACGCAAACCTAAAGAAAACTCAAAACAACTCAAAGAAATGCATTAATCTAGAAAGAAATGCAAAGGAAACAACAAGCATAGAAAAGAAAGAAAACTACAGTCCTACTAAAAGGTGTGCACTGCGATCAAGGAGGCGAAGTGTCATGAAGACACAATCGCTCCTCAGAATTACCTACACATGTGGGCATATACAATTTAGCTCGTTGTCCATTTACCTTGAAGGGACTTTCATTTTCTCGTTTTACTTTAAGGACCCCAAAAGGAAGGACTTGGATTACCGTGAATGGGCCATACCACCTTGACTTAAGCTTTCCTGGAAAAAGACGAAGTTGGGAGTTGTAGATCAATACCTGGTCGCCTACCTTAAAGTCTCAGTGGAGGATCTTCTTGTCATGCCACTTCTTCACATGCTCCTTATACAACTTCGAATTATTATAAGCATCCAAACGGAACTCTTCAAGCTCGTGAAGCTACATAAGTCTCTTAGCACCTATAGAAGACAAATCAAAGTTAAGAAATTTTGTAGCCCAGTATGCACAATGCTCTAACTCAACTGGAAGATGACAAGATTTGCCATACACTATCTTGAATGGTGACATGCCTATGGGTGTCTTAAATGCAATCCTATATGCCCAAAGTGCATCATCTAACTGTAAAGACCAATCCCGCCTAGAAGCATTAACAGTTTTCTCTAGTATTTTCTTTAATTCCTTGTTTGAGACTTCAACTTGTCCACTGGTTTGGGGGTGGTATGGAGTAGCAACCTTATGGGTCACCCCATACTTAGCTAACAATGAATCAAAAAGTTTGTTGCA
>JAOQMS010000009.1:22774012-22786619 GCA_027563885.1 Erythroxylum longipes | reverse complement strand
CTATCATTGTTTGTTGTCATAAGGGGTTAAAGTTAGCCTCACAATAGGTGTGAGGTTCATATAGAGAGATAATAGTGGAATAAACATGGAAGTCTTTAAGACGAATAGATGGTTGACTTACTTGAGAGGATCGACGGAAAGGTTGTGGAGACTCAGTAGAATCTAGTGAATGAATAAAAGAGGAAGATACCAGAGCAACTGCTTCACAGCCTTACATTTAATAACATACTTATCTGTAGTTAGGTCAACTAAGTCCCAAAGTGTTGGTGTTTAAGAGAGACTATAATTCTTCTATCATTGTTTGTTGTCATAAGGGGTTAAAGTTAGCCTCACAATAGGTGTGAGGTTCATATAGAGAGATAATAGTGAAATAAACATGGAAGTCTTTAAGACGAATAGATGGTTGACTTACTTAAGAGGATCGACGGAAAGGTTGTGGAGACTCAGTAGACTCTAGTGAATGAATAAAAGAGGAAGATACCAGAGTAACTGCTTCACAGCTTTCCGGTGATCAATATTTGGATAATGCATAAATTGGTAGCGCTTATTGACTATAAAATGAATGTTAAGATGTGCCAATGTGATGTATTGTAATGCTTCAATTTTTTCATGATAAAGTGCACCATCTTCAAATGTTAGGACTGAAAACTTGCTCATTGGTGGGGTAGATTCCATTGGTGTTTCACATACTTTAGAATATGCCATGTTAAGCTTAAATAAGAGATCTTATATGTACTTTTGTTAATTAATAAATAGTTCTACAAAGTGCGAGTGACCTTTAGGCTAAGGAAATAGTGAATATCTTCAAGATCACGAACAAGGAGCTTAACTTTTATTTGATTAAAGAACTAGGCGAGTTTGGTAGGATTATTCCTTCTAAAAATAATATCATCAATATAGATAATAACATAAGCATAAGTGTTAGCAAAGTTTTGAATAAAGAGAAACTGGTCTCCTTGTGAGGACTTGAACCTAAGTTACGAAAGGAAGTCCATTAGTTTATGGTACTAAGCCCTTAGAGGTTATTTAAGTTAGTATAATGATTTATGAAGTTTGCAAACATGGTTAGTAAATTAAGGATCAATAAACGCTTTGGGCTACTCTATGTAAATGGGTTCTTATAAGTCACCATAAAGGAAGCCGTTTGTGAAATCAACTTATTAAACTAGCCAGGAATTCATGGTGGGAATGGAAAAAATAACCCAAATAGTAGTCATCCTTACAAGCATCTTCTCAGGTATAACCACGTGCCACAAGTCTTAATTATACCATTAGTTTTCCATTTAATTTTATATATCCACTTATTATCAAAAACATTTTAATTTGAAGGTCATGGTACGAGACTCCAAAAGTGATTATAAAGTAAGGCTAAAATTTTTGAGTTTAGAGCATCCATCCACTGTTTGTGGTTTTTGGCTTAATGAAAGGTAAGAGGTTCAACGAAGGTGTAATCTTTGACACTTGATTTGGTGATAAATTTTTATTTAACTATAATTATACACCCTTTTTTAATGTGTTTTACTTGCTATTTAATAGTTTTACAGTATTTTGGATACTTAATTTGCTTCAAGCGTGTTTATAGGTAATAATTGCATTCATGGACCAAAAGGAGAAGAATTTAGATAAAATCATGCTATGGAATGAAAATTTGAACCAACTTAGACCTACACAACCGTGTACAATGACCATGTAAGTCTCTATAAACATGTTGAGATTTGAAAAAAATTGTTTTTGGTCGTGTGAAGTTACACGCCCATGTATGTTGATATACATGACCGTTTATGTTGCCTATGTAAGTCTCAGTTCTTATATAAAATCATAAATTTAGGTGTTTATGGAGATACACAGTAACATACATGCCTGCGTAGTAGACCATGTATATCTCAGAAACCTTAGTATTTACTACAGAAGGATGGGAACAGGGGCAAAACAAGAGGAGGTGAGTTTATAAGTAATTTTTTAGTCACAAGGAATAGAAGGAGGTGACAGTTCTGATCACATGATAAGAAAAACATGAAGAATACGTTAAAGTATCCGATAGATAACAACATCCAATCCAACTTGTAACAAGACCCATTAGAAGAAAAAGGGGGATTTAGAATTATGATTTTTTTGTTTTCTATTAGCTCTTCTGCATATTTATCTTTGGTTTTGTTTTCTATGATTAGGAACTAAATTTGTTTTGTGCCTAAGTGTGACGAACTTTAAGTTGTAATAGCAATATGATTTGATATTTTATTTAATACAAATTTATTGATTAAGTTATTAAGATTCAATTATGTTTTTTATTCTTGTTCTAATATATTCAAAATATTAGTTCATAATTTGATTTCATATGATTGAGATTGCTCTACTATAATTGGAAAGAGTTGTGTGCAAATCCAGAGATAGGTTGCCATAAATCCTCAGGATTAGGCTCAAACCTAATAATGAAATTCATAGATTAATAATGCAATCCTAAGGGTTTTAACTAGAAAGATTTATATTAATTAACTTATGGATTAGATGTTAATAGTCTTGAGAAAGATATTAACATAAGCTAGGATTTTTCATGGTCCAATGATTAATAATATCATTGCATTATAAAAGGTTAGTATTTAAAGATTATTAGGGGGATTTGTTGAGCAATTTTTACTTACATAAAACCCTCAATGTTTCATAAACACACGGATTGTAAGCGTAGGTTTAGGTGTTGGTCCTACTAGGAATTAGCTAAAAAAATTGATTCCTAACTTTGTCTAAGGCTTAGAAATGTGATAAAAATGAAAATAAAACTAAATAGAAAATTAAGCAATTGAATATGGATTGATTGAAATTGAAATTATGAAATTAAAATAAGTAGATCAAAATAGAGCACAAACCCCTTATCAATTAAGATATAGCAATAAGACAAGATCCAACAATTTTGAGAATATAGGATTCATTCTATCATCATTTTGCTACCCTAATCACCTTTGATTTTGTTGGCATTCATCCTAGAATTAAAAAGGGTGATGATTCTTTCTCAAGATCCAATCATTAAACCCTAGTTAATAACCCCTAATTGAATCTGAAATTTCAATTTTACAATTTCTCAATTAACAAAAGCAACCTATGTCTCTAATTAGTTCTTAAGCAATCTAATAGACAATCGGATCCTCACATAAGATCTTTGTTTGTATAATTACTGATTTGATATTTATGTGATCAATTGGGTTGTTAATTCTCATTACCCAACTCAATCATGTTACTATCAATTCACTCTCCAAATTGTTATCGAAGTATGTAAAAAATCATAAACTATCAATTCACTCTCTCAAATTGTTATCGAAGCATGTAAAAAATCATAAACATCACAACACCCAAACAATTTCATTAACATCAAAAGCAAATAGGTCACAAAATGATTCAAGAATCAATCCTAAAATGAAGTTAGAACATCCTTAACAATATATTCAACATCCTCATGTCCAAAGCATACATTAGATGAAGTAAATAACAAGAGGAACGTAGAAATAACTTGGAATGGATGGCTAGAGTGGCTAGATAATAGCTCCTGCAGCTCCTCTTCTCTCCTTCTTTTCTCTTCCTTGTCTTCTTTCCCAAAGTGGAAAAATGGAGGCCCTTTTAATTAGTGTCATTTTATGATCTCATATAGTTCTTAGGCTATTTAGGGTAAAAACTAGGTTTTACCCAAGCCAAAAAGTCCAAAAAGACCCGTAAAAAATGAGAACAGAAGGAGATCCCCGTGTTTGGCGAGCGCCTATCACGATCTTGACAAGGGTGTCACAATCATGACCTTAGGATGATGCCTTCTGTTATAATCGTGACAGGGATGTCACGATCGTGACACTAACTCTTCGTCCATTCTTTCTCCAACTTTCTTCAATCTTCTTCATCTGATTTCATACACTAACAAACACATCAAAATATATTAAGCACACAACATTAAAGTCCAATACCATGCTCTAAATCACATAACACTTAAAAAACAGAAACATAGTCACATTGACATAATTCTAAACCTAAACATGCATAATTCATCTAATCAACACCTAAATATACACTAAAACACCTACCAAAACATAATGTAAAGTACCACTATCAAGATTCATAACGTAAATACTATTATTTGATATCAACTTTTCCAAGTTTTTTCCTCTGTGTTAAGCTCATTATTATTTCAATCTTAGTTTAGTTATTTAGTTTAATTTTTAATTAAATCCATAACCTGAATTGACAATTAGATAATAAAATGGTAATTACATGTATTTATAGTCCTCATGGGATCAATATGTACTTGTTACTGCTACATCGTGCATCAGTTGTTTTAAATTGATAAATTTCTTATAAGCATAAAAAATAACCAATCAAGTTTTTGATGCCTTTTCTGAGAACTAGTAATATTAGGAAAACCTAGCTTTTATTAATCTAACAATTATATTTTATTTTTAACTTATTCATTTTTTTAATCCTTTGAACTTCTCTGCTTTGACTATGAGTTTGTGGCTTATTATTAGGATTTGACATTCATCACTATAGCCATAACCCATAATGGAAGGATGTAGCAGACATTATTTTCATAGGAGTTATGATATGCCATCGCTTATAGAAACATCACAATTTTGCAAAGAAAGCTATAGAGACATATTTTTGGTGGCTTAACTGATATCTATGTTGTGTTACGACATTTGTGGGAGTAACCATTACAATCATGAACCAAATTATATGGGAGCAACCAAGCATGTAAAACCGGTCTTAGAGGGCACCCTATGAGAATATTTATAATTCAAAGTGGAGCAACCCTTACACCTATGGATGGAATAATTATGCTCCCATTGAATATATACAACAACAGCAACAAGAAGAACGACTTATAGATATAATAATAGAATGTCTTGCCAAAAATGAAGCTAGCTGAGGTGAATTAGAAGGGATCTTTTCTTCACCTAAATATATTGAGCATAATACAACATATTTTTTGATCTTATTAACTCCTCAGATTGAAGAAGAAACTAAGGTCAACTTTATAAATGAAGTTCATTCCAAGAAGATGACAGGGTAACTACTGTTTGAGAAGAGAAGGATGAATAGATGATAGAGGAAGAAGAAGAAAAGGAATCTTACGTCAAAGAAGAGGAAGTAGAGAAGTGGCAAAAAAATGATTGAAGAAGAAGATGATGATGATGATTTACGAAGCCTCTATCAAAAAAGAAGTAGAGAAGTGACAAAAGATGATTGAAGAAGAAGAACATAAGGAAGTTTTTCTCCAGGAAGAGAAAGTAGAAGAGATGACAAAGGAAATTGAGGAAGAACAAAAGGAGGAGCCAATTGAGGAAAGTACTGATGTATCATTGGTTGTCACCTTGAGTACGGATGGTTTCCACTTCCTACAAGGCCAACAGTTTAAGCTAACTGAAGATTCAGGGAGTTTTATTATTTCTTATTTTATTAACAATTTGCTATTAAAAAGGGCATTAATACAATCGATTGGATTTATAAATTTAATACATTATGTCTTTATTATTATCTTATAATATGTGGCTTATTTACAGGTTACAAAACTGTTATATGAAGAAACGGGTGGAAGTAAGCGACTGATCATAGAGCTAGGATGATGGTAAACAGAAAAGGCATGTTTAGCTAACAACATTAAACAAGCTCTACATAGGAGGCAACTCTTGAATCAGGATAGATTTATTTTCAATTCCATGTTATGTTGTGTCTATTTTGATGTTCAGCATAGGATTTTATTGAGTTTTGATGTGTTTTAGGTTAGGACATCGAGCATCTTGATAAGATTGTGCATAATTTTTATGTTAGCGTATATATGTTGAAGTTTCGTAACTTCGAGTGCAAATTGTTTAAATTTCTCTATGGTGCATAATTTTTGTGTTAGGATATGCGTGTTGAAGTTTTGTAACTTTGAGTGATTTTTTTAACTTGTCCAAATATATTTCATATTACACACATTTATAAAGATTTACATGCTCGTGTAAACTTACACAGTTAGATACATGCTTGTATAACAAATAGTGTAAGTCTGCAATAAGTTGCAGATTAGTGAACTATATGGTCAGTTATATGATCATATAGCAGACCATGTAAGTCCATGACCACCCTTAAATTTGCGCCAATCATTCATTTTTCTCACTTTCTCTTCTCTCTCTACTCTCCCAACCAATTTCTTGCATTCTTAAATTTGCGCTAATCATTCATTTTTCTCACTTTCTCTTCTCTCTCTACTCTCCCAACCAATTTCTTGCATTTTTCTTGCAAACTTGTGACACCCAGGTAATTATTATTGTTAATTTCACTTGTTTATGCATGAATAATTGGATGTTTTACAATTATTAGGGATTTTTAGCTTCAAAAATGCTAATGTTAGGTTTTTAGGATTTTGTGCAATTTTGAGTGATTTAGTGGTTAATTGTAGTTTAATAGTTGAATTTCATCCTTACCATTATGATTTATCGATTCAATTTGTTGAATTGCATGTGAATTGGAAGAATTTTGATTGGAATTGCGAATTTGTGCGATTTTTGTTAACTACTTGGTAAAGTGTAATGTTTTGTGTGAAATTAGTATTAATTAGTTGTTTTTATAGTTAATTGAAGTTTTTATTGTTTAATTTCATTTCAATTTTGATTTTTTGATAAATTTAATGTTTAACTATGTTAATTTTGTGTCATTGTTAGAATGAAGTTTTAATTTCAATTTTAGGGTTAATTCATTATTAAATAATTATGTTAGTTTTACTTATTAATTACAATATTTTTAATTTCAATTTTGTGATTAATTAGGTTGCTAGTTTATTTTCTAATTATTTTATTTTAATTATTTCCTTATCGCTTTATTTATTTACATTAAATTATTTGTTCATAATTTTACTATAGGTTTAATTTTCCTATTTTTAGTTTGTTTTTCATGTTTAACAATTTAGTGAGCATAAGAAATAAGTGGGGGGGAAAGGTATTTTTGTAATTTATTTGTAGTTTTCTCACTTTATTAAAAGTTTTAGGCATAATGACAGGATCATGGCGCATAAAGGAAATACTAAGAAGAGGCAACAAAGAGCAAGGTCCTCCAGAGACCTAAGGGGAACTAACTCAATCCAGCCACTAGAGCGACATCTAATATTGTTGTTCAATGTGGCGATACACGAGGAACAATATTAGCGACTCAAGGAGAAGAACTTTGTGATGAGTCGCAACATTGATTAGGATGTGCTGGGGCAAGTTTGGTCTAGTAGGTGAAGGACCTTATCAATGTTGAAGCTTGGTCCCGATTTTTCAAGATCATGGAGCCCTCCTATTGGGAGCTAACATATAAGGTGTTGTTCATGTTCTTTGTAGAGAAAGGATGACACGACAAGGATTAACTGAACACAATTCAATTGTGACTGCTAAGGGAGATGGTCCGAATGACTTATTCAAAATTTTCTGTCACAATGGCGTTGTACGACCTAAAGTTCATAGGGATGCAAGCTTACTTAGCCTTGCGGATAGACTTCCCGTATGGGATGTCTTCTCCATAGTTCTGGAGTACAATTAGCAATGATGATGACTACGACCCAAGTAGATCTAATGCCTCATCTCTACAACATTCAACACTCAGATATACTTATAGAGTTCTGGGCCACACACTGAGTGGACAGGGTGATAGCCAAGACGTTGTTGAAAATCTAAATGTGTTCTACTTTTCGAGCATGACCTAGAGGGAAGCCAACACACCTAAGGCACACATTAGCCAAATTTATCCAACATCTAAGCAAGAAGAAGAAGGTAAGGACAATTTACATCGGACCTTATATGATTAAACTTTCATGGATGATGGGGTCTTCAACAAACTACCAATGATGCGACTGGTGGGCACTATGGCAACACCAAACCTCAATATAATGAAGCATATGTACATGTTGAGTTACATCTACAACATAATTGGGGTTACCGATGAGTCGGCCTCATTAGGAGGACATAGGGAGTAGTCACACATAGTAGAGTAGGCCACACAACCTATTCACTGCCATCCTAAACAGGAGGGTTCACACACGAGAAGGATAGTGTAGAAGCATCCAAATTGTAGACACCACACTGAGACCAGCTGAAGATAACTTGGCTAGAGAGACATATAGGGCAGTTCATGGGTACTCAACACATTATCTGGATACAACAAGCGGAGATTGTGGAGCGAATAAGACAGCTTGAGACCTAGACCAAATGGATGGGGGGCCTTATAATGCAAATGGTGAGCCATCAAGGGATGAATTTTCAACCTCCACCATCTGAAGTAGCTACATCATCCTCAACTCCTCTACCTTTTAAGGCTATACCACCTGAGGAACCTCTATCGACGAACATGCCAGAGTCACAACAATATTAAGGGATGCTTTAATTTGGCCTTTTCTTTTCTTTTTTTGTAATATTTTGTATTTTCTTATTTTCTTTCCTTTATTATTTTCTTTTGCCTACACATTGGTGTAATGTTATTTCATGTGGTTTTTATTTCAATACTTCATATTTTGTTTCTTTATTGTTATTTTATTTTCTTCTATCTTTTTATACCTTTTTATTTATATTTTGCAAGGATGGTTGTAACTCATATTGGATGGATCCCTCATCACATTCAAAATTTTGAAATTCTTATTACTTAAAGAAGTACCAATTTCTTATCCTTTCTTTCTTTTATGAATCTATGCTTATATCGTGTACATTGGGGATAATTTACAATTTGAAGTGTGAGGAATGGGATTATAATTTTCTTTATTGTAATCTTTGTTATTAATTTTTATTAACTAATATTCTGAATTATTTAAAATATATCAAAAAATACTTGAAATCTTTATTGATTATTGAATTGAATTAGTATGTAAAAGGATGAAAGTTAGAATAAACTTGCTTTTATAAGTCATGTTTAGTAGTCATTGCGATAATTAATTTGAATGTAGAATAAATTTCTTATTTTCACATATAAGATCCACTTTTTGTAAGCTTTTAAGCCTAAGAGCAAATACATTAATATTTAAGCTCTTTTATTGTTTCATGTGTGTTATCATGCATAGCTTGCTTTTATTATTCATATTGAGACAATATTTGTTAAATTGGAAGCATTCAAATGATAAAGACATTTAGATATCACATTTGTTTAACCTATTTTCTTGAATTATCCTACCATATTTTATCCCTCAGGAGTAACCAATTTTGAGCCTTAGCCTTTTTCCTTGATTATAATGTCATTATTAACCTTTACCTTATCTTTCTTGAAGCCTTTTTATTAATTTGAACCCTGAAGGTTATTTACATTACTTGATTGCTTAAAAATTAAAATTTAAAAAGGTCCAATAATTCTTTAATTATTGGTAAATGATGAATTTTGTTGATTTATTTTTTAAAAATTGTTTAAGTTATGGTACCAAGGGACTTATAATGTGAAGGACCTATATTGTGAAAAATAAGCTTCTTGTAATAAGATTTTTATAAATTCCCTTCAATTTTAACACCCTTCTTATTATCTTAATCATACCTTACCTAAGTCTTGTTAAAACCTTGAAACAAAATCTTTTGATTTTTGTTTCTAGTTTACTTATAAGTGATGGAGATATGATTTTGTTAAATGAAAAAATTAATTATGGTTAAAACTATATCAACATTACAATGAGTTCAAGGCATTAAGCCTACCATCATATTACAATATGACCGAAAAAAACTCGCTAGGTAAGAAAGTATAATTTTCTGTAAGATAGACAACTAAAAGAAACAACTATAGACGTTCCACACTAAGACTGGCTTATTTGGGAAAAGTCCCTTAATATTTGGGATTTTGCTTTCTGTTCCTTGCTGATTTCTTTTTTGCAGTTTTAGTTGTACACAAAAATCTCCTGGGATGTCAGGGACTTGGACTGTAGCTAATAGAGAATCACAATCCTTTGCTAGTTCTGCATTATGAGAGATTATATCACCTGTCCCCTGACTAGCCACACAGTCTTTATTGGAATTTACTATTGCTCTTTGCTGTGCATATTCCCGCCTAGCCTTAGAGGTCTTATTAACAACATTCTCAATTACCCAATAGTGGGAATTAAATGGAGAGTTAGTGGGAATTAAATGGCTTTTAATCCTACTTAATTTAGCATGAAAACATTCACCCTTTCTTTAAAGGGTAATTTTATCATCTTGCCTATTAAAGGGTAATTTTGTCATCTTACCTAATAAACAAGATTCACATGTGTCATATGATTCACAATCAAATGACCCTAAACTACCACACTTTTGTAGCTTATTCATGCATCTCTCATATCTTGGATCACCATCCAAAACTAATTTACTTATTCTTTGCATCTCCAATGCATGTGACCCATTACGCTCGCGATTATGTTAGCCACTTGAATTAAGTGGATCTAATTCAAGTGGCCAACATAAATGAGAATGTAAGTAAGTCATAAGTGATATCTAATAACACGTCATAGCCCCCAATTGACCGAAAAGTTAGTGGTTTGACTACGAACCTTTCCATAGACAATGTTCCCGTGCAATTCGTCCTTTCACCATTCTATACTCCACTTGGTTCAGAGTATGGTTAAAGTGTCAACTCCTACTAGATTGACTACGCCACAACTAACCCAAGTGATGTTAGTTCTTGTCTCTGAGACTCATCACTCAATTGGATATGTCATTGAAGACTATCTTCATGACATTTCTACTCTGGCCAGAGACTCCCGAATAATAACCCGGACAAGAGGTCGTAGGTATCATCTCCTTTTATCAAGAATAGTGAATCCTTTATTGGCTACTCAATTACCTTCGAATACCTCAAGCTGTACCTAATATCACCACCCTATGAGCAACCTTTGAGAGGCAACGAGAAATGGAGTCAAAGTATAAGATCAGTATCCAAGATATTCTTGAGCATCTCAAGTCTAAGGATACTCGCACTATTGTTATGATGAGACTATCACTGACATTATAATAGATTATCCATATGATTGTCTCATAACAGGTCATCCAATGTACTTACTACTTTTAGCAAGCATTCACATGTTAACTCTAAACAACTCATGCTTACAGCTTATGAGATCCACTACTTGATCTAATCAAGGAGTATAACATGTGCTAGTCTATCTGGATTAATAATGTCCTGTCTCATTAATCTTATGACTAAGGATAATTTAGACACTAACGAAAGTACACATGATAGGAATCTCATTATCATGATCTCATCATGATTTCCTTCATGCTATGTAATGTATCAAGGACTTCATTAATTCGATTTAAGATCACTACCAAATTCATAAAGAACATGAACATCAAATTAAAGAAAATACCTTTTTATTAATCATAAAGATTTGTACAATAAATGCTACAGGTGGTTGCCTTTAGAGTACTTCTCTAACATTTTGTATGTATTGATTTGAGAGTTCTTAAAATTTTCACCATAAATACTTGAGTACATTGAGTGAAACATTAGTAACGGTTTAAAGATTTGTGCTTTTGATTTCCAAAAGATTATCAATGTGATTATTATTGATATTGACTTATGAAGGGTAGTCCTAGGATAACTTGACTCTAATTGTTTGTTAATTTTATTAATATGATATATATTATTGTAAAAAATTTTAATTAAATTGAATGAAAATTTTAATTAAATTGAATTTTTTCCTCTTAATCATGACTTGAATGTTAGACCCTGTTTCCGGAGTCTAACTCCTACTTGCTCTGATACCAAAAATGTTGGCCCCGGGTCCCCCATGAATTTTTTGGCGACTACATGTCACCATTGAATTCATTACAAATAAATAAATTCTAACATTTAAATAAATTAAAGACTAGGCAAGAAAATTCGTGGTGGGATCTTATAACAAATATAGACATAAAATTAAATTGTTCAGAAATAATTCATTTCAGAAAAAATAATTAATACACAATTTATTAAAGAATAACAATTTAAAAGAAATAGATAGTAATAATTTTTAAATAAAGAAAATTCATAGGAAAGGTAAAAATATTTCCCCACAATTTATAAAAATATATCCATACCCAAAAGTAAACCAAGAATATTTAATTTGGTTGTAAAAAGAATTTGTATCATTTTGCATTTAGGAAAAGAAAATCATAATTTAAAAACATCACACTTCTCACGTCTGTGAGAAGGTTCAAAAACAACAGGAAAGTCGCGATCGTACCGAGTTACGATCGCGACCTTTAGTGAACAGTGGCATGAAGAACGGAAGAAGTAACGATCGTACAGTGGTACGATCGTGACTTTGAAGCAAACGTGGCAAGTCGCGATCATAATACGATACGATCGCGACAATGAACGTCAAGAAGACTCGCGGTCGCGAATTTGGGCCTTTGTCGCGGTCGCGAATTGGGCACCTTCGTCGCGATCGTACAGCCCCACGATCGCAACTTTTCCCCAATCAAACATATCCAACAACCGTACTTCTAATCAACATATCTTTCAATCCAGAAATTCAAAAATTATAAACTATATATCGTTAGAAAGCTAAGATCAAGACCTACAATTATTATGAAGACAATTTTGTCTGATTTCGTATGTATCGCTAGAATTTAATCAATAAAGTGAAGGTTACCATTTAATCTAAATTAAACACCAATTATGCATAATTGCA
>JAOQMS010000009.1:22759769-22773139 GCA_027563885.1 Erythroxylum longipes | reverse complement strand
ACCTTCCTTATACAAGCAATTCCTAATATCTCCCTCACCTTATTCTCTTCATTCACACCACCCTTCTCACGACTCCTACCTATTTTGTATTATTCATTTAAGACAACTTTCATGTGTTTTTACTAATTTACCCTTTCTTTATTAGAAAATTCCTATTAACTCCTTCACTTAATTTTAATTACTTCTTTTAATCCATACCATCATATAAAATTCAAAATATATCTTATTAGACTCCAAAAATTCCAAATTCATAAATTCTAATCTATTTTCATACTTAATAATTTAATAAAATAAATAAAATAAAAAAATAAAATAAAAATCCTAAAAGCGGGATCCAATATTGAATGTGTCCCTAGTCATGATATCAATAAATGTATCTATACATTAAGAATTAAAATGTAAAAAAATTTCAAGGTAATGGTTAAATCAACATTTAAGTATTAATTGAAAAACAATAGTTGTTAATTGAAAGATAATTTGTAGTAAACAAATTCCACTTTTACTGCATTAGGCTCACAATTATGCTCAATTGTCCGGGCCTCCTTGACTCACTGCTCGGAGCGTTGGAGCAACTTATAAATCGAGTCCAAAGTGAAACGACATAGATCTTAAATGTACGGCAAAAAGGGTTTTAATATCTTCTGAAACATTTTCTGATTGTGTTGCACATCTAAGATCATTACCCAATGATCAAATAAACACAAATATTTATTGAGCTCTGTTGACAATATAAATCTAGCTCGTTTAACTATCAATTTATGTAGTATTATCTACTGACCATTTGAGTTGAATCATTCGTTTTATGCACCTAAATATATAGGCTGCAAGTTTCCATAAAAAAAAACAAAAAGAAATTCCATCAACAATCAGTATACCTTTCAGAGTAAGAATTTTTGAAATACAGAGCGATCAAGTATGGTGTCAACATATGTCCCAAATTCAGAAAGTATTTTGACGAAAGTCTAGCAGGAATCTCAAACATTACCAGTTATCCAATAGTAGCTGTCATACTAGGACAACTTGTGCTTATTAAAGTTGGAGGAAAAGTTCTTTGATTTCACTTGCGAGAGTAAGAATCTTTTGGATTCTTTATATATTGGAAGTGATGTTCATCATCTGATCAAGGAATGGTTTTCGATGAGCTTCCTCGATGCACCATGTCATTAACCGAACACCTTTCTTAGGCAATGGTAATGACCCTAGAATTCCAACTGGTATGATGCTAGATCCTTGGATTGGGATGACGTGTACTGGAGGTCCCCAAGAGTAATCAACTGTGTTGAATCCCAATCTGCCCCATTCTGACACAAACAACGTGGTGTAGTTAAGAGGTGGTGCAAATGGGTCGTAGCCGCTTATCGAATGCTCACCATTCAAGTACTTATTGAATTCCACTGACAGTCCTGCTTTGGCTTGTTTTATGAGTTTTATGACATCAGCATTCGATTTTTTTGCCAAAGACCCGCTGGAAGCTGTTACGGTTACGGGGAAGAAACAATTGCCGTAGAATCCTTCAGCCAATGGAGGGTCTAAGAGCTGACGGCAGTTAGCGAAGAAAACGAGCTTGACTTCTGTGTTTTGGTTGGAGTATATAGCGAGTGTTCGGTGTTTCCAAAAAGTTGCTGCTATAACTTCGAACGCAGAACTAGTTTGGCCTGTTGAATCATGAAACTCTTTCTTGAGCTTGTTAATTTGATCCAAGGAAATGTCTACGTTGGCATGCTCTAGCCTGTAGTTGGGCATCGGTGGGGTTGGCAATATAGGCAAAGTAGTGATATCAGGTTTCTGGAGAGGGGAAGAACTGAAGTCTCTACACCAAACCGGTGAAATGCTAAGATGATCAACGCCCTTGGCAAATTCTCCAACAGCATTCAGGAATTGTGCAGCTCCGAGTCCATCGCATATACTGTGGCAGAATATGAGTCCAATCACAAAGCCACCACAACCAAATTGCGTAACCTGAAAAACCGAGAATGTGAAATGTCTTAAAATTCAGAAATCATGCAAGTTTTTAAGGTGGGATTTACTTTTCTAACACAAAGCTGATACCTGCATTTGGACAAGTGGTTCAGTGCCTTCGATCTCAGGAACATGGTCAGGAAGTAGGTTGTCGTAGGGAATAGCTGTGACACCGTCGAAGTAGTTGACATCTTCGAGAGTACAATCAGCAGAAGCCTCCACAAACCATGCACCCTGCTCACAGCAATCTATTTGAAGTAGACTATTTTCGGACTCTTTAAGCCGTCCGGCAAGCGGAAAGTAAGCAATCAACGCTTTCGATAAAGCTTCCTTTATGACTTGAGCTGCTTCAGGGCCGTGTCTGAAAACGTGCAGGGTCCGGGCATTGCATCTCAATACAGGCAGTCTATCTATGATAGAGAGGTCAAGTGTGCCAGTTGGTGTCTTCTCAATTGGTCTGACCAAATTTCTGCTTGATCTTGTTACACAGAAAGAGAAAGCCATGGAGATTAGATAGGATTAATGGAAGAGCTAGCAAGTGAACTGTCGAACTAGTTTCATTTATTCTGTTAATATAAACATAAAAAAGCTTGCCAGTTTCAAAAGATATTCTACTTGGCTTTGAAGTTTTGTTTTGTTTTAGTTGGTACAATCAGGATATGCCTTAGCCAGGTAGATTTAGGCCTACATATCTTTTTGTGTAAAGCAAGAAGTTTATAAGGCGTGCAGTTGAATGATCTATCAGTGGACCCCCAAACTGACATTATAGGAAATTTTAGTACTGCTACTTTGGTTAATGATTATGAGCAGAAGGCTACAAGTACACGCATGCTTCCTTTGTTGTTTTTATAATGAAGGAATTTAACAGCTGTTAGGTATATTTTGAAATTGTCTAATTGACAATTTTTTTTGTCAAAATAGTAGGCACTTTCCTCCTCTTTTTCAAAGCTTGATGATAACTAAACAAATATTTGAATGTTTATCAAAGATTTGTTTTCTCGACAAATGTTAAACTCATTTTGCTTATAAAAGGAAAGCTACATTCATAAAAAAAAAGATGAAAAAAGAGTGAACAACAAGATACAGAAAGAGTTGAGGTATTTTGACAGAAGATATTTTGAGTGAAATACTAGAATATTATATGTGAGTTTTGGTATAATTGAGTTAAGGAGTTGAGAGAAAATTATTAACTGTTTTGTAATTTTTCTCATTTTTCCCTTAGTGAAAATCTCTTTTATTGTTTTCGCCCAAGGACATAACGCATCTCAAATGGGTAGTAAATCACGCAAATTTCTTGTCTTATTTTTCTCACATTTTTCTCTACTTATTGTTCCATTACTCTATTCAACTTTTTCAAACAAAATTCTACGATCATACAATCGTCACAACAAATTGGTATCAGAGCAAGGTAAGAAAATTAAGACAAATTTTTTAGCATAATCTATTCAGTTTTTGGGTGATGATAGTGAAAATTGATGAATAATAAAATAGCAATTAAGAAAGATGACAACTGTTCATGTATTTATTTTGAATTAAACACTGTAGCGTAGCAACTGGTATAGTACTATTTACGTATATGTTAATATTCATACATACAGGCATTATTCACGTGAAATACTGGGAGAAAAAGTTTGTTCGTAATTAGAAGTTTTGTTTGAAGATGGCAAAAACAAGATTTGATTTTGAGAAGTTCGACTGCAACACCAGCTTTGCTTTATGGAAAGTCAAGATGCATGCAGTCTCGCTAGGAAAGGATGTCATATAAGGTGAATTAACTAACATCCAAAAGCTAGACATGTATGAAAAAGCCATGGTTTCCATTCATTTAAGCCTTTCAAATGAAGTCTTACGTGAAGTTATTCACGAGAAGACAGTTGCTTCATTATAGCACAAGTTGGAATCTCTATATATGACAACGAGTCTCACTAGCAAGTTGGTTACAAAATGCCGTTTGCACATGCTTCGTATGGCAGAAGGTGGTTCACTCAAATCTCATGTTGATGATTATAATTCAATTCTCATAGATCTCGAGAAAATGGACATCAAGTATGATCAAAAAGACTAAGCTCTCATGTTGCTACACTCCTTACCTCCATCTTACAAGCATTTTCGAGAGACTATTATTTATGATCGAGAGTCTCTCACATTAGAGGAGGTTAAATTTGCTTTACTTCCAAAATATATTATTGACAAATAATTTATCTCAAACCAAAGTAGTCCTGCAGAAATACTGATTGTCAAAGGAGGATCAATAGCTAGAAACTCCAGTAGCAATAATGGGCACAAGTTAAGATCAAAATCCAAATTCATAAATGGATTTTGTAAATATTGCAAAAAGAAATGGCATGTTGTAGCTGGTTGTTACAAGCTCAAAAATAATAAGTCGAAGCTAGTGTTGTACAAAAGGAGGAACAAGTAGACGTTCTTTTGGTGAGTGAAAAAGGAGCTGGACCACGAAATGAATGGATCCTTGACACTGCCTGTTCATTTCACAAGTGTCCCAACAAACACTGGTTCTCCACCTATGATCCAATTGATGGTGGAGTTGTATTAATGGGCAATAATCAAGGTTGTAAAGCATTTGGTGTAGGCACTATCAAATTAAAAATGTTTGATGGCGTTATAAGAATGTTGACAAATGTTCGCCATGTCCCAAACTTAAAGAGAAATCTCATCTCTTTAACTACCTTGGATTTAAAAGGCTACCATTACACTGGTAGAGGTGGAGTTCTCAAAGTAGTTAGAGGTGCCCTAGTCATGATGAAGGCTCTTTAAATAGGCAAACTGTGCATGCTGAAAGGAACACCTATCGGAGTAATTGATGTGGCCACGTCAGCCCTGTCAAAATCAAATGTCACCAGATTATGGCATATGAGGCTGGGATATATGGGTGAAAGAGGTTTGACACTACTACGCAAAAGAGGTCTTCTATGTAACCAAAAAGTGTCAAAATTAAATTTTTATGAACATTGTGTTTGGTAAACAAAAAAGAGTAAGTTTTTCTACTATTGTTCACAAGACAAAAGGCACTCTAGACTACATTCACTCTGATCTTTGGGGGCCTACATGTGTCTCTTCAAAAGGTGGTGCCTGGTACATGATTACCTTCATTGATGATTACTCTAAGAAGGTATAGGCATATTTTCTAAAATACAAAAATGATGTGTTTACCATTTTCATACAATGGATGACGTTAGTTGAAAAACAGATAAGCAGAAAAAATAAAGCAGCTTAGGACAGATAATCGTTTAGCGTTTTATGAAGGTGAATTTAATGATTTTTGGAAGAATGAAGGAATAGTCCATCATTTGACAATTAGAGGTATGCCACAACAGAATGGTGTGGTAGAAAGAATGAACATAACAATTTTAGAGAAAGTTTGTTGTATGTTGTCCAACTCTGGGCTACCAGAAGATTTTTGGGCTGAAGCAGCATCAACAGTGTGTTACTTGATAAATCGCTCTCCATCAACAGCCATTAAATGTAAGACTCCATAAGAGGCATGGTCTGGGAAACCTACTAATTATTCAAATTTAAAATTTTTTTGGGTGTCTAATATATGTACATGTTAATGATGGAAAGTTAGAACCCAGATCCAAAAAGTACATATTTATTAGATATCTTGATGGTATCAAAGGATATAAATTATGGTGTCTTGGTCATAAGGCGTGCAAACTAATCATTAGTAGGGATGTCATTTTTTATGAATCAGTTATGCTTCACTGAAAGGAGACTTCTATTTCTTCGGATACAGGTGTGAAGAGTATGTCCAAGTAGGTGGAGTTTAAGGTAGAGAATTGTCCTCCACAAAACATCTCTTCGGAATAAATCCATGACAAAATCATAGAAAAGGAAGCCACTATGGAGGAAGAGGAAGAAACTTCATCAAGAGAAGAGGAGTATTCCATTGTGAAAAATAGACCCAGGAGAGAACTAAAACCACCAAGGAAATATGTTGATGCAGATTTAGTGGCATATGCATTTGCAACAGCACAAGAAATAAAAAAGTGTTGGTCAGTCTTCCACTTATTCAAAAGTTGTTTCTTCTGATGATTCTGTCAAATGGGTGGTTGATATGCAATAAAAGGTTAAGTCTCTCCATAAAAACAAGACCTAGGAATTAGTCAAATTGCCAAATAATAAGAAAATTGTTAGATGCAAACGGATCTTTAAGAGGAAGGAAGGAACTTCTGGCATTGAAAATGCCAGATACAAGGCACGATTGGTTGCAAAAGGCTACATTCTAGTTCAAGGAATTGACTTTAATGATGTTTTCTCACTTATTGTTAAACATAGCTCCATTCATGTCCTAGTTGCATTAGTAGCTATACATGATTTGGACTTAGAGCAGGTGGATGTTAAAACTACATTTTTGTATAGTGAATTAAAGGAGTAAATATATATGCAACAACCTGAAGGTTTTTAAGTTGAAGAAAAGAAATACCATGTTTGTTTGTTGAAGAAGTCATTGTATGGTTTAAAACAATCTTCTAGGCAATAGTATAAGCAGTTTGACTCATTCATGGTAAATCACAACCATTTTAGAAGTCAATATGATAACCGTGTTTATTTCAGAAAACTTTATGATGGCATATACATTTATCTGTTGTTTTATGTTGATGATATGCTTATTACCGCTAAGAACATTTATGAGATTAGTAGGTTAAAAGTTGAACTTAATAGTAAATTTGAAATGAAAGATTTGGAAGCAGCTAAGAAAATTCTGGGGATGGAAATTCAAAGAGATAGACTTACAGGCAAACTTTACTTACTCAAAAGAGTTTTATTGAGAAGGTTTTATAGTGTTTGGTATGCAAGACGCTAAACCTGTAAGTACTCCTCTTGTTGCTCATTTTAGGCTTTTAGCTGCTTTATTGCCACAAACAGATGCAGAAATTAAGCCCATGGCATAAGTTCCTTACTATAATGCAGTAGGTAGTATGATGTATGCAATGGTTTATACACGTCCTGACATTTCACATGTTGTCAGTGTAGTAAGTAGATATATGGCTAATCCAGGGAAAGAACATTGGCATGCAGTCAAATATATTTTGAGATGTTTACATGGTACTGCTAACTCATGTTTGGAGTTTAGCAGGAGTAAGAATGGTGTAGTTGGTTTTGTGAACTTAGATTATGCAAGTGATTTGGATAAAAGAAGATCAATCACTGGTTATGTATTAACACTTGGAAGCAATAAAGCTACCATACAGCCTATAGTTGCATTGTCCACTACAAAAGTGGAATACATGGCTGCTATGGAGGCAATTAAGGAAGTTATTTAGTTGTGAGGCTTATTTGGTGAATTGAATTCAGATCAATAGGTGACCATTGTTCATTGTGACAATCAAAGTGTTATCCATCTGATCAAAGATCAAATATTTCATAAGAGAACAAAGCACATTAATGTCAAGTACCACTTCGTCTGAGATATAATTTTGTAAGAAAAAATTATTGTGATGAAGATTGGCACTGTAGATAATCCAACAAACATGTTGACAAAGCCTCTACCTATAAGCATTGGACTTGATCGGAATATGCAAATCATGATAAATGCCTAAATGGGCAATGGCTAAGATAATTGAAGGAATTGTCAGAGTCCTAATTTGAAAACAAGATGGAGATTTGTTAAGTGAGTTTTAAAATTGTCAAAGTTGACAATTTTTTTGTCAAAATAGTAGGCACCTCATCCCTCTTTTTTAATGCTTGGTAACCAAACAAATCTTTGAATGTTTGTGAAAGATTTGTTTTTTGACAAACGTTAAACTCATTTTGCCTATAAAAGGAAAGCCACATTCATGAAGAAAATAAAAGATAAAGAGAGTGAATAAGGTGTAGAAAGAGTTAAGGTATTTTGAGTAAAATATGATAGTATTATATGTGAGTTAGGGTTCAAAGAAAAATATTGAGTGTTTTGTATTTTTCTCTTTTTCCCTTAGTGAAAATCTCTTTAATTGTCTTCACCCGTAGACGTAGCCTATCTCAAAGAGGTGAATCACATAAATTTTTTGTTTCTTTTTTTTCCCACATTTTTCTCTACTTATTGCTCTATCACTCCATTCAACTTTCTCAAACGAAATTTTACGATCCTACACTCGTCACAACAATGGCTACTCTTCAAATATATTTTTATTACTGAAACGATTATAAAGAGCTCTAATGCAGTGGGTACCTTTTGACCCTTTGTACGAAATCTTAGATGAATCCGACTTCGCTTAAGTCACAAAATTTTCATGCAACTTGACATTTACCAGGCCTCATCTTCTTATTTTATTCTGCGGTAAGTGAGCTGCTATTGTTTCTGAAATATAATATATCCTCTGTGGCCTATATTCCTATTATGTATGATTGCCTTCAAAGGAAACAATTGGAACAGCAATCAGCGGCACGCTACTTTGATTTATATAAACTTGAGGATATGAGTCGCAGAAGTAGTGAATCACAAAATTGGTGCTGCTTGCATTGAAATAATAGGAAAAACAGGGACGTTTGTTCTTTCGATACTCAATATCTAGTTGTTCAAAATATTGTTGTGCTTAAGTGACTCTCGTTGGTTGATCAGATGATGTCTAATCGCGGAGATTTGCAGGATTTACAGGTCAACAGGCAAGAGCCAGCTCCATGTTGGTTTGGAGCTTCCTTTGCTTGTATCAACAGTCACTACCTGATACCCTCTCTGTACCATTATCTTATATTTAAGCACTAAGCCAACTTGCATTCAGGATTGATAAAGTGAAGGTGGGGAGAGACACCTGCACCAGTTACCTTACATTATGTCTCTCGTATACCCCAGTTACATTATATTTAAGCACTAAGCCAACTTTCATTCAGGATTGATAAAGTGAAGGTTGTTAGGGAAAGACACCTGCACCAGTTACATTACATTATACCCCGGAAAATAAATCCCTGATTACGAGCATCTTCAATAGGTTTTCCTTGATTTACCAGACCATGAGTCTGACAGGCTCGTCAAAACTGGCTTATCTAACGAACTTAATTTGTGAGTTGTTATGCATTCCATAATTTATTCAACAATCATTAATAAATACAGATTGGAAAATATATTATAAAACTTATCCATCCTACTTAGGGATAACTTGCCCCAACTTATGACTTCATCTCATATACACAATCACAAGAGTTGGTACGCAAATAATACACTAAACTGTTTTTTATCCATCAACTTCAGATTCAATTGCAGCTAATTAATGAAAAGTAAAGGAAGAAATTTTCTGGTGTTGATGCATTTCTATGAAGAATGAAAGCCATTATTTCTTTAATTTCAATTTAACTTGTTTTCAATAAATTCATAAAATAACATAGGTACAGACAGGTTCTTGTTTTAATCTGTGTAGTTTCGATGAAGCCTAAAAAGAAACACAAGTACAAACATGCCTGCATCTTATGCTATATAGCCTTCTGTAGTTGCTCCATCTTATGATACAGTCTCCAACCCGATTGTGTATGAAGTTGTGTGTTCACTCATGGCCACGAAACTGTGTTTACCAAACATTTTTTAGATTATTTGTCGATGTAGCAAGTTATGTCACAACTTCATACTTCTAAAGATGAATACGCTATATCACATGATCGTGAATTAGACCATATTGATTCTAATATACATTAGTTGAATTCCTTGTATTATTATGATAAGAACAACTTATCTTGTTGCTCTTTAGATTTCCATATCTTTTATCCATGATTTTTGGGATGTTTTCACATCATGACTTGTTAAACTGTATTAAACTTGATCTCTTGTTTATACGTTTTTTATGTAATAAAAAAGTATAAAGTAATTTATGTTTTTTGTTGTTCATCTTTGTTTTTGAGGTCGTAATAAGTGTTTAAGAATATATCACCATAAAGCTTGTAAAATTTTGACATGGTATCAAATTACTAAGGATCTTAAAGGGCTATATAAGAGAAAATAAGTGAGAATACTCTTCCTTCCTAAAAAGTACTCAATACTTCCAAACATGTGTTGTTAAAATGGCTTCTGTAAACTTCTCCACGTGAACACCTCCATTATTTAATAAAAAAAATATGTTGTTTAAATAATTTAAATAAATCTAATTAAATGTAAAACATAAAGATTCTCTTTTCTTTTTGTTAGAACCCAAAGCATCATTTCATTATATAGAACTATATACTATATATAATTATTTTTATTGTGTCAAATAGCAATAATTCGAAGCACCGGAGGTAGTTAAGATGAAATCTTATTTTAGAGTCTTTCCTCTTTGGAATGCGGTCAAGATAGAGGTTGATATACCTCAACCTCCACATAATCCAATAGTAAATTAACTAAAGAACTATAATGATGAATAAGTAAAGAGATATAAAGCTTTGGCTATCATACATGCTTTAGTTATAGAGGAAAAATTTTGCAAGGATCATGGCTTATGTGATTGTTAATAAGGCTTAGGAAAAGATTAAAGAGGATTTGTGGTCGACAAAATTTGCTAGTGCACAGAATCGTTCTTAGTACAAACAAATCAAGTATTCCAAGGTCGTCTCCCATAAGGACTAAGCTACCTGCTACTGAATTAATCCTAGTTACTTGAACTAAAATAACAAGAAACTTAAAAGATGATTGGATTAGAGCAGACAATAAATTGTAAAGACTATAAATAAACTATGATTTAGACTTAGGGCTTTGGGGTTCACCAATTTAAGAGATTGATTAATAAAATATAGATTTGATTAAGTGATAGGTTATAATAACAATTTCACAAATTTACTTATATTCTCTCTCAAGACATATAAGAATACCTAACTAGTTGATTACCATCTCTCAAAACAAAACCTAACTAGTTAAATTTATTAAGAACAAGCCATTATAAGTTATCACACTAGTTGAGGATATCTTTATCTCTAAATCTAATGTGTTTATCTTCCTAGAGCAAAAATTATACTTCACCTCTTAGTTCATCATATAATTCCTAAGATTGCACCTATGGTGATCAGGCATAGAAACAACAATTAAGTTCAAGAAAGATAAATATAACCAAAGAACTTTCATTCAAAACCAATCAATCCATAAAATATAAATCAATCCCCCCAAATTAGGCTACATACCTAACCCTAATTAGGATTTAGTTCAAGAACATGATAAAAGAATCCATACAAATAAAGATAATCAACATCTAAGAAAGAGTAGAGAGAAGATTGAAAGAAAACAAAACAAAATTGCTTCCAATCTTGATTGAATCCTTCTTGATCTTCTTCTTGGCCTCTTTGGGTGCTCTCTTAGGTTAAGATAGGTGGCTTCCTTTTTATAGGCCTTAAAAATAAGTATTTATCATGCCTTGGAATCAAAGAAACTCAATTTGAGTCAAACTAGGGAAGAAAAATCGCAAAATTTTTGTCCATATCTGTTAGGCAAACCTTATATCTGTTGGGCGGACATATGCTATCTTTCGAAGTGAATTTCAGTCCAAATGGTTAGCAAATATTAGTTAGGCAGACTTCATGTCTGCTAGGTGGACCTTCTCTAGTTTTCCAGCTTTTCAGCTCCGCTCATGTCCGTTTGGAGGGACATCATGTCTGTTGGATAGACATACACTGGACATCTATAGAAACATGCAATTTTTGAGATAGAAAAATATCTCCTTGGAGTCTTCACAGAAGTTATAGAACTCAGAGTCCTCTTCGAAATCATACTTGAATGACCTTAATCCAACATCCACAACGAAAGTTATGCCTCTTGCCCCAAAATATATCCATTTGCACCTATTAAGCAATAAAGTTGAAATGTGTGAGAATTAACCAAATAAAGCTCAAAATTCACATAGAGATAAGTCAAATTAGTTCCAATTCATTCCAAAATCATATACAAATTATTGACTTATCAAATTCCCCCACGCTTAAACTATTGCTTGTCCTTAACCAAAAACAAAAGAAAACTAATTACGAAATCTATAACCAAGGTGTTTATTCCACTTTTGTAGGTGTACGGTGGCATTTAGCATATGTCACAAGCCTTTAAACCACTATGCGTCCATAATGGAGGAGTTAGAGTCTCCTAAGGGTTAAAACAAACGATACTCACAAACATTTTCTTTTCATCATTTCACACCTATTCATCATCACAAACCAATCTAATAAGTTGAAAGCATTATAGGTAAGACTTGAAATATAGACATAAGGCCACATAATACTTCATAAATTAGATCATAAACTAAGCAATAATAAGACATCATAATGCTTCAATTAATCAAAATCACATGCCATGAATGAAGTCTCTCGTAAAGCATTCATTTTCACACACAAGTGTCTAAGGGTGACTCTCAATCATCTTCTAACGCATGTCTCTTACCATAAGCTTGCATCCTATCTACTTCTTCACTACTCCCATCTATGACATATCTATGAATCAAAAAGGTCTTTATTCCTTTGGTTATAATGGGGCCAAGGGGTAAAGTAGGCTAAGAAAGAAAGGATAGGAATTCAAACATCCAATAATTAGTAGAGCAAAAACTACAAATATTACAATCATCATTGGCAAATTTTAGTGAGAAATTGCCCAACAACCATAATACTTAGGAAACTCCACTAACTCTATTATCAAATTTTCCATCATTCTTTTACCTTAGAATCTGAAGTGAACGTGCCCAACTTTTAAAAAAAGCCATTTAGATGCCAGTTTTCCTTTTTTTCTTTTGTTCCTTTTTTCACTTTTTTTATAGCATGCTCCTTCAATTTCCATAGAAAACACCCCCACACTTCTTCCTTTGTATACCTATCAATAAGAATATTGAATGCACAATATTTATAGATCTACTAACCATCGAACAAGGGCAAACTTGTTTTTCTTGGTTCAAGATTCTTTGGAATAGGTTTATAAAGAAAAAGGCTCAAATACAATCAATAGGCACAAAGGATTCACTAGGGGATTGATATATACAAAGGGTTAGCTATTTGGCTCAAACTCAATCCTAATGCCTTTTATCACTTTCATAAACATACCATAGTATGATTATGTAACCTCGAAAATATGTAATGCAAGTTCTAAAAGTAAACATACATAGACGAGAAAATTATATCACTCACAAGAAAAATAGGATTGGGTGAAATCCTTTAGGCTCAAAATAGCTCACTCGGTGATGTTTACTCATTAAACAGCATGCTCATTCAATCAATTTAACATTATAACATCCAACTGTGACAAAGTATGTAATCCATTTAATCATATTATGCATCTTATTTAAGATCAGAGATCTAAAGAATATCTTATTAGAGATCTAAAGAATATCGTACCCATTATACAATTAGCTCATTAAATTGGATTAGAATGACGATTAGAATGTGAAAGATGTATAAGTATGTAAACATGCATGATGAAAATATGCAAAATTAGTTAATGTAAAACTACACAAAATAAAGGTTAATATATTTTTTTATTTAGAAAT